>JAXDDX010000754.1:0-10000 GCA_034670405.1 Hoplostethus atlanticus
CGGGGGGGCGGGGGGGGGGGGACAAATCCTCCCCCCACCCCAACAAACGGACTGTTCAGCTCGCGTCAGGCAAGCGCCTCCGTAGTCACGCTGCAAAAACGAGAGACGAGACGAGTTTCTTCCTCAGGCCATCAGACTGTGAACTCCGACCCACCAGGCCCCCAGAACACACACTGCCCCTTTTATGAACACACACAACACACACACACACACACACACACTAGTAATGACTACACATAATTTATATACATATATACAATTTCTCATATTTCTCATATTACGATAATTTTGTAGTGCTCTTACTGTAAATATTGTGTTGTTTTTTTATTGTAAATACTGTGTACCTTTGCACATTCCCGTTGAGCATTGCCACTTTTTCATTTCACTGCACACCCCGTGTGTGTATGTGACAAATAAAGTTCTTGAATCTTGAATCATATACATCCGCCTCCAAAAATGTGCCAATGAGGTATACAATAATATATAATAAATAATAATATAATAATGTTTCATCAGAAAGGTAATAGACACATTTGGTTCATTCTCTTCATAGATAGATAGATGGATAGATGGATGGATAGATAGATAGATAGATAGATAGATAGATAGATAGATAGATAGATAGATAGATAGAAATATACTTTATTGATTCTAGTAATTTGAGTCTGTTTCCTCTTAGTCAGAAAGAATCTATCCTTTGTGTATCGGTATGTTGACCTCCATAACATGATACTAGTCTAATAATTTCATCAATGTTTCTCAGATCTCTTGTCTTTGATAACGGCTCGGTACGACAAGATCTCTATTCTTAGATTTAATTTTCTATGTACGTCCAAATAATGTCATCATGCAAACAATATGAGAAATATGAGAAATATCATCAATCAATATCATCTGTAGACTAATGATTAACCTGCCTCTCTCTCTCTCTCTCTCTCGCTCTCTCTCTCTCTCTCTCTCTCTCTCTCGCTCTCTCCAGTCTACTTTCACTTCTCAGCGTGGCAGCAGGTTATTTACAACATGAAAAGGTATTGTAGCCAACACTTTACATTACAGTTGATAATGTATTGTTCTTCGACCCATTGATGCTTGCTGTTGATTGATTTTCATTGATTGACTGTAACAAGACAATAAGACAGAATCAGCCTCCATTTGTGATCGGGGGGGTGAAGGGATGTGAGGAAACTCACTGTTCAGGTTCAAAACATCACAACACTCTTTAACAGTTTGTGAACACATCAGTGTTTGAGTCATGAACATGTTCATCTGTTGTAATGGTTTTAAAACATGTTTTAATCAGAACAGGAAGGCTGCTCTAGTTCTGTAGATGATCAATTACACCGTTTGATAGACGCATCAGAAAACTACATCCTGATGCTGTTTCTCCGTCACAGACTTTGGACTGGACTGATACTGGATATTGGTTTAATATTTGATACTAGACATTGGTTTAATATTTGATAATGGTTGTTGGTTTGGACTTTGATACTGAGATTATGAAGGCTGTTTATTCAGGTCAAGGTGTGCCACATCGTTTAGTGTGTGCACTGCTATGTTGGAGAGACAAGAAAGAACAGAAAATAAGGTCATTTAATGCAAGTGATCTTAGGTTTCTGATCGTCATGTAGTGTGCCACCAGCTTTACAGGCTGATTACTGCTCTATAGTGCCTCTAAGGCTGATCTGAGTCCAGAGGGGAGCCAGATGCCTTTCTACTATCTTTAATTTCTGTAAACCCTCAATCACCCCCAGACCTCCTGACATGTTTCGAGTCCTCCCAAGAGAGTCCTGCACCACAGGTTGGGAACCACTGTTCCAGAAGAATGGGATTTGTCAATAACTATCAGGCTTTTCTCCATATTTTGACCCCAATGTGATCTAAAAGAGCAATAAAATACATTTGAAAGCTCACATTGTATTTGATTGGTGAAACGTACATGTGGTCAAATTTCTCCACCTCCATACATCCCATCTTTCTGTGCTGGGGCTGCACTTTAGTTCAGGGTAGATGATGTGGTTAATGTCCCCATCTAGTGGACACATATGATGAAGGAGAATAAGCAGCGTCTGTCAATGTTTCCTCTGCAGATGAAGGTAGAAAGTCTCTGTGACTTGATCTGGATGTGACTTCACCAGGTAAAGATCCTAACAGGAAAAAATGATCAATGTTAGATGAACAGGCTACCCCGTACTGTATGCTATAACTGTATGATTGTATAGGATGCTAAGTCTTTTAAGACATACTGTTAATATATAATTCTAATGTTTAGTCGAACAAAAAACTAAACCTCTCCACCATGTCTGCAAGCTTTATATATTGAGTTGCAGCCACACGATTGGCTGTTTTGAGGAGCAGGCTAATTGCCTTAACGAGCAGGAGTACCTAACAAAGTTGCTGGTGAGTATATAATAAAGTGTACAACTAGCACCTCCACAATACTGAGAATCACACAACCCACTTTCGACCAGTTCATGTCACTTTTGTGCCCAAGGTTTAAAAATACTGTCTAAATGTACCTGGTCAGTCTGTTTGATATAAACAGCAGGTGGTACTAGTATTTTGTACACTTTGTACAACAACAATGTATATTTTTCATTTTACTGACATGAATACTATTGAATGCTGCTTCCATCCTGTAATGAAACCTTGTTGTGATGAATGAGTCCAGCTAACAGCATGTTGGGTGTGTTTCTGTCCAGCTGGACGCTCTACCATGAATCTGTCTGAGGAGAGAGAGGAGGGGGTCCCTACCTCTAAAACCTCTCTGTCTGGGGAACATGACCGCCAGACCAAAGCTAAGAGGTAAGATGAGGATCTCTGACTGTCCATGACTGTTCTCCATCTCAGAGCTCAGCAGTGATATCATGACACCATCACTACTCAGAGTAAAAGGTCTGTCTGTGTTGTGTTGAAGCCCCACCCACCAGGAGAGACCAGACTCCCCTGTACCCAGCTGTGTGTCCATGAAGAGTGACAAGTCTATGGGTTATCCTGATAACTTCAAAGATGGACACCACTCTACTGATCAATGGTAAGACTTTTATTAGTTATTCATTATAAAGAACAGCTGTTATTTGAAAAAACATGTAACATTATATATATTTTTCATACATTTTTATCCAGGAAGGGTTTTACTGAGCATACATTCTTTTTCATGCTTCTCTATCTTTTTTTCTACCATCACCACTGTGTTATCAATCTTGTGTTTCTAGCAGCATCCAGCAGGAGAGACCAGACTCCCCTGTACCCAGCTGTGTGTCCATGAAGAGTGACCGGTCTATGGGTCATCCTGCTAACTTCAAAGATGGACACCACTCTACTGAGCAAAGGTAAGAAGTCATGAGATATAGAAGTGGTCTGGCCCTTCATATTTTGTTGTTTCCTCAAAACATCACATGACATCATAACACCAAGCAGAGATGCAATTTTACATCTCTAGCAACGCTAATAGGATTCCCATGCACAGTAACTTTATGAATGAGCTTAAATTACCTGTGCCACAGATTTTGCGTGGCGTAATGCTGTTACCTCTGAGTTTTATGATTCTGGCCCAATATGTCATGTTTTCTCCACAGACTCCACCAGGAGAGATCAGAGGTTCCCAGTGGTCAGTCTGCCCAGGAGCATCAAACAGACCTGGCCTCCATATTCATGGTGTGTAAATGTACAACAACACCTTTTACTTCAGCCACAAATGAAAAACAACCATTCTGGTCCTAATCGTCTCCATGCTGCATCTTTAGACCAGTGGGCTTTCAGTCTGACAGATGGATTTGATGTTGTGGTCCACAAGTTTAGTATGAAAGGTTCATTTCTACATTATTCTGTTCCAGCTGCTTGAGGAGAACATTGTCACTTTTGTGAAGAACGAGCTGAAGAGGTTCCAGACGGTTCTGAGTTCAGATTACCCAGAATGGTTAGGGGAGGAGGAGGTGGACGGTGAGGAGGAAGAGCAGAGGAGGAGCAGCAGAGAGGCATTTCTGAAGATCACACTGCACTTCCTGAGGAGAATGAAGCAGGAGGAGCTGGCGGACTCTCTACTGAGCAGTAAGACGAGAGTTTCTCAAATGACATCTATTCAATTCCACACTGGAAGATCAATGATCACAATCCTCAGGGATCATTGGGTGAAATTATTGATTTGTTCATGTGGGTGTAAGATGATGATCACAGTCAAATACATTAATAACATACAAAACCAGTTTTGTTGCCTTCCACATTGGGCTGAACACAGTCAGGACCTGTTTGTCCACCACTGATGAGCTGAATAGTTACAATGGAGTTGGGAAATGAACATGTTCACCTGGAAATGTTCTAGTTTCTCATATTTACCTCAACATCCACTCATTGGTGTTATTTGTTGTTTGTTCATTCAGAAACTCTTGGTCCAGTGTGCCAACGTCAACTGAAATCTAATCTGAAGGAGAAGTTTCAGTGTTTGTTTGAGGGGATCGCTAAAGCAGGAAACCCAACACTTCTGAATCAGATCTACACAGAGCTCTACATCACAGAGGGAGGGAGTGGAGAGGTCAATGATGAACATGAGGTCAGACAGATTGAAACAGCATCCAGGAAACCAGCCAGACCAGAAACAACAATCACATGTGAAGACATCTTTAAACCCTTACCTGGAAGAGAGGAACCAATCAGGACAGTGATGACGAAGGGAGTGGCTGGCATCGGTAAAACAGTCTTAACACAGAAGTTCACTCTGGACTGGGCTGAAGACAAAGCCAACCACAATGTACACTTCATATTTCCATTCACTTTCCGAGAGCTGAATTTACTGAAAGGTAAAAAGTTCAGCTTGGTGGAACTTCTTCATCACTTCTTCATTGAGACCAAAAGAATCTGCAGCTTTGACATGTTCCAGGTTGTGTTGATCTTTGACGGTCTGGATGAGTGTCGACTTCCTCTAGACTTCCAGAACAACCAGATCGGGACTGATGTTACACAGTCAACCACAGTGGACGTGCTGCTGACAAACCTCATCAAGGGGAAGCTGCTTCCCTCTGCTCGCCTCTGGATAACCACACGACCTGCAGCAGCCAATCAGATCCCTCCTGAGTGCGTTGACATGGTGACAGAGGTGAGAGGGTTCACTGACCCACAGAAGGAGGAGTACTTCAGGAAGAGATTCAGAGATGAGGAGCTGGTCAGCAGAATCATCTCCCACATCAAGACATCACGAAGCCTCCACATCATGTGCCACATCCCAGTCTTCTGCTGGATCACTGCTACAGTTATGGATCATGTGTTGACAACCAATCAGAGAGGAGAGATGCCCAAGAGCCTGACTGAGATGTACATCCACTTCCTGGTGGTTCAGTCCAAACAGGGGAATGTCAAGTATCATGGGAGCGCTGAGACAGATCCACTCTGGAATACAAAGACCAGGAAGATGATTCTGTCTCTGGGAAAACTGGCTTTTGAGCAGCTGGAGAAAGGCAACCTGATCTTCTATGAAGCAGACCTGACCGAGTGTGGCATCGATATCAGAGCAGCCTCAGTGTACTCAGGAGTGTTCACACAGATCTTTAAAGAGGAGCGTGGGCTGTACCAGGACCAGGTGTTCTGCTTTGTCCATCTGAGCATTCAGGAGTTTCTGGCTGCTGTTCATGTCTTTCTGTCATTCATCAACACTGGTGTCAATCTGCTGAGAGAACCACAGTTAACCTCCACCACTGGTGACCAGTGTGAACCAATGTCGTCCAGAGAAGGTTTTGTAAAAATAGGCCTACTCTCCCTGTTCAAAAAAACAGCAAAACAAAACATAACCAAGAATACACCAACACAGTCAGAAGCCACATCACAATATAAAGCTGAAACTAACTTCTACCAGAGAGCTGTGGACAAGGCCTTACAGAGTCCAAATGGACACCTGGACTTGTTCCTCCGCTTCCTCCTGGGTCTTTCAGTGGAGACCAATCAGATTCTCCTACAAGGCCTGGTGAAACAGACAGGAAGTAGCTCACAGACCAATCAGGAAACAGTCCAGTACATCAAGGAGAAGATCAGGAAGAATCCCTCTCCAGAGAGAAGCATCAATCTGTTCCACTGTCTGAATGAGCTGAATGACCATTCTCTAGTGGAGGAGATCCAACAGTACCTGACATCAGGAAGTCTCTCCACAGACGAACTCTCCCCTGCTCAGTGGTCAGCTCTGGTCTTCATCTTACTGTCATCAGAAGAAGACCTGGAGGTGTTTGACCTGAAGAAATACTCTGCTTCAGAGGAGGGTCTTCTGAGGCTGCTGCCAGTGGTCAAAGCCTCCAATAGATCTGTGTAGGTGCAGCACAGATAACTGGATATATTCAATATGCCAGATGTGACTGTTAGACATTTTCAAAGTTATAGTTTTGTCTTTATCTCTAATTCTTCTTCAGGCTGAGTGTCTGTCAGCTGACAGAGAGAAGCTGTGAAGCTCTGGCCTCAGTTCTCAGCTCCAAGTCCTCCAGTCTGAGAGAGCTGGACCTGAGTAACAACAACCTGCAGGATTCAGGAGTGAAGCTGCTCTCTGCTGGACTGGGGAGTCCACACTGTAGACTGGACACTCTCAGGTTGGGTCACATGATGCTTTTGTTGGGAATATAACATTGCATGCTGGTTTTTGATGTCTTTGTATTTTGTTTTTCATTCTTTCCGTGATCAGATACCTTTTCTGCTTTGATCAGTCAACATCATCTTGTTTGGTGTAAAAATCTATTGTGTTAAATCTCTACTTTTCTGTTCCTTTGATTCTATTTAAAGGGTGGGCAGAGTTGGAGTGTTTCATGTTTGATCTCTGAAACATCCAAAGAGTTTAAAAACCTAGAGTGAGCAGTCGCTGTCTACACAGTAAACCCCATGTGGTCTCACAACAACTTTAGAGGCAGATTTAGAAAGCTCCCCTACCCAGAGCACTACTTCTTCTTCGTGTGATTTATTTGAGACTGGAGAGCTGAACCTGATCATTCCTGCCAGTTGGTGGTCAGATGGGTTTAAAAATCAGACTGACCCACAATTTCCCCAATGACATTATTTCTCATTTCATCACATTTTGACTGGGATATGAAACTCAACAGTTACAACGACTCAATGAATAAATGTCATTAGTCTGATGAATGAAATAGTTTTTTTCAAAATGTGATGTTTTGATGTCTTATTTTCACTGACAAACCGTTCTGTACGTACCTGAGAGAATAGAAGATAAAGAACAGGCTGACAGAATCCACCGTTGATTACTGAGGAATAATCTTTAAAGGAAGGAGACATTGAAAACACAATGTGGTGATAATATTAAATATTTCAACTTTTTTGTCGTCACAATAAAAGCCAGCCACATGCAGTGAGGAACAGGATACGTCATGAGGGCTCACTCCCCCATCTTTATGGAGACATCAAACGTGTCCTTCCTGCTCAGTGTGTCGCTCTGGAAAAATAAATGTCTCAAATATAAATGAAACATTTCTATCCATTTTGTCAGGTTGAATCAAAACCAGCTCACAGAGAAATGCTGTGAGGAGTTGTCGTCAGTTCTCAGCTCCAAGTCCTCCAGTCTGAGAGAGCTGGACCTGAGTACCAACAACCTGCAGGATTCAGGAGTGAAGCTGCTCTCTGCTGGACTGGGGAGTCCACACTGTAGACTGGAGACTCTCAGGTTGGGTCACATGATGCTTTTGTTGGGAATATAACATTGCATGCTGGTTTTTGATGTCTTTGTATTTTGTTTTTCATTTTATCCGTGATCAGATACCTTTTCTGCTTTGATCAGTCAACATCATCTTGTTTGGTGTAAACCTTCATGATAAAAATCTATTGTGTTAAATCTCTACTTTTCTGTTCCTTTGATTCTATTTAAAGGGTGGGCAGAGTTGGAGTGTTTCATGTTTGATCTCTGAAACATCCAAAGAGTTTAAAAACCTAGAGTGAGCAGTCGCTGTCTACACAGTAAACCCCATGTGGTCTCACAACAACATCAGAGTCAGATTCAGAAAGCTCCCCTACCCAGAGCACTGCTTCTTCTTCGTGTGATTTATTTGAGACTGGAGAGCTGAACCTGATCATTCCTGCCAGTTGGTGGTCAGATGGGTTTAAAAATCAGACTGACCCACAATTTCCCCAATGACATTATTTCTCATTTCATCACATTTTGACTGGGATATGAAACTCAACAGTCACAACAACTCAATGAATAAATGTCATTAGGCTGATGAATGAAATAGTTTTTGTCAAAATGTGATGTTTTGATGTCTTACCTTTCACTGACAAACCGTTCTGTACGTACCTGAGAGAATAGAAGATAAAGAACAGGCTGACAGAATCCACCGTTGATTACTGAGGAATAATCTTTAAAGGAAGGAGACATTGAAAACACAATGTGGTGATAATATTAAATATTTCAACTTTTTTGTCGTCACAATAAAAGCCTAGCCACATGCAGTGAGGAACAGGATACGTCATGAGTGCTCACTCCCCCATCTTTATGGAGACATCAAATGTGTCCTTCCTGCTCAGTGTGTCGCTCTGGAAAACTAAATGTCTAAAATATAAATGAAACATTTCTATCCATTTTGTCAGGTTGAATCAAAACCAGCTCACAGAGAAATGCTGTGAGGAGTTGTCGTCAGTTCTCAGCTCCAAGTCCTCCAGTCTGAGAGAGCTGGACCTGAGTAACAACGACCTGCAGGATTCAGGAGTGAAGCTGCTCTCTGCTGGACTGGGGAGTCCACACTGTAGACTGGACACTCTCAGGTCAGGGTTCCTCAACCTGGTCAACACATGACCATTTAAATCTGCTTCACATGCAGGTTCATGTCAGTCAAGAAACACCTAACCTGTTAGTTGTGATACCAACATTTAGCTCTTCCTTCTAGTCAGTGAATTACTTTCCATCAGGATATTTCTTTATTTCCTCTCCTCACTGCCTCTGTTGTAGAAACCTAGAAAACAGAAAGGACTTGATGCAAGAACTTTCAAACCAAATGAACCAAATGAAAACACAAAGCAGCTCATTGGTCAGCTGTTTGTATTGGAGACAGTTCAAGTTTCTGCTAGCAGCTGATCTCAGAGTGGTATACTAACAACATCTAACATGTAGCTTGTCTTGTGTGTTTCCAGGCTGTCAGGCTGTCTGGTCTCAGAGGAAGGCTGTGCTTCTCTGGCCTCAGCTCTGAGCTCCAACCCCTCCCATCTGAGAGAGCTGGACCTGAGCTACAATCACCCAGGAGACTCAGGAGTGAAGCTGCTCTCTGCTGGACTGGAGGATCCACACTGGAGACTGGACACTCTCAGGTATGGAGAGGCTTGCTGCCAGGCAGAGGCAATGTCTTCTAGAGAGGTGGAGTTGGCAGCCATGATGTTCTCAGTCAGACTGTGAAGCTGAGTCATGTTGTTTAAAGCCCCAGGAAACTTGGCTTGAAATAGTAAAAATGAATATATGATATCAAAGTTTAGTGTCTAATTAAGCATCCACAAAAATCTGAGTGAAAATAAACTTTCAGAAATGTTAGAAAACCTAGTTCAAAAACAGCTCATTTAGCTGTTCTGACCATTTCTCAGGACTGTGTAGGCATGTCAGATCAGGATTTGATTGACATCCTGACACGATTGATAGCTCCGCCCATGTCAAGCTGTCAAGCTGTTGCACCTGTTGGGGGAGGGACAACTGACGTGCATTTTTTAATGATTGGATTAATGAATTCTCTGCGTCATAAATCTCAGAAAATACCACGTCCAATTCAACCCCACTGTTCTGAACCCCCCACTCATTTGAACTAGGTTTTCTAATATTTCTGAATGTTTATTTTCACTCAGATTTTTGTGGATGCTTAATTAGACACTAAACTTTGATATCATATATTCATTTTTACTATTTCAAGCCAAGTTTCCTGGGGCTTTAATGTTTAATGGAGGATATGAGTGATGTTGTTGGAAAATCCTTCATAGGGAAGGTTATTAATGTCCATGTTTCAATATCAAAGAGAATATGCTGGTCTGACTTGGTTTCCCCTCCCCAGTG
>JAXDDX010000754.1:17500-24566 GCA_034670405.1 Hoplostethus atlanticus
CGTTCATGATCGTTCGTATCTTGAACACTTTTCCACGATCTTCCGAGCGGTCTAATCCCATTACTGCTGTCATTTACGATTTTATACATTTACACGATGCTTTTATCCAGAGTGACTTACAACGAGTGCAACAGTAAAATGAGCTTCAATTTATAGATCACCAGCATTACAACCAACCAGCAACCAGTGATTCCTGTGTACCTAAAATGCTCTGTTATAATAGAGAGGTGCTAAGAGCCAGAGAGACATGGTAAGACAGTTGATTTCCTCCCTAGATCTCCCTAGATAAATCCTTTCTGTAACAGTGTTTTGCACCTGTTTTCCATTGCACACTCCGGCGTCCCTTGTGGCCCTGGTGTATTTATGTATGACAGATAATGAATTAGAGGCCGTTTTCATTGGCAGACATTACGCCCAGTGTTACCGATATATCTTCCTTTTGTTGTAGAGCTTTCAGGGAAAGATCAAATCTCTATGCAGGACGGACCTTGAAAATGTGAAAAGCTACAATGCAATGTAGAATTTATATCGTTCAGTACTTCCACGAGACCACGGCTCCGTCTGCAACTGATAAAGGAGGAAAAACAGCTTTTGAATGGACTGTTATCGTTGCTCTTCCCTGATTCTCTCCCCTCTAACTCAAGTAAAGCAGAGCAGAGCATCTCAAAGACAGAGTAAAGGTTCTTTACAAAACACCTCCACTCTGTTCCCAGCTGATAATAGGAGGTAAAGAGCCCCCCCCCCTTCCTGTCCCTCTTGGCTTTATTAACTAACGAAGCAAAAAAACAAAATAGAGTAGAAGCTCTTTATAAAACCCTCCAATACTTTTTCAATTAGTTCCGGTTGAAAAGATGGTATGATAGAAAAAACTGATCTCAGGCCTGCCTGGTGTCAAGGGTTTTAGTCAAGTTACGGGTTTGATTCTGGGTTATGCCAAATATCATCACTGTTTTCTATTCTTCCTGTCTCTCTGCTATACGCATCAAATAAAAAGAGAGACCTTGTTGAAAAAAAGCCTCTCTTTACAAAGCTCTGCTCACTGAAGTGACCTTGTCTCTTTCACTAAACTGATCTGAGAACATTCATCTTTCAAAAAATTAAATGAAAATAAGATGTTACTGGAATTTGTTACTCTATTTCAAAAGCAACTGCTTCCATCCTCAACAGTCCAACGGTGATTAACTCTAGTAAATATAGCTTATAACATGTTTCATACATATGTGATTTACGTATATATATCCCAACATGCATCACTGTGCCAATTATTTTTTGTCTGTGTGTCTAAACTATGTCTAAACTATGTCTATACTATGTCTAAACTATGTCTATACTATGTCTATACTATGTCTAAAACTATGTCTATACTATGTTTATACTATGTCTAAACTATGTCTATACTATGTCTATACTATGTCTAAAACTATGTCAAAACTATGTCTATACTATAGCTATACTATGTCTATACTATGTCTATACTATGTCTAAAACTATGTCAAAACTATGTCTATACTATGTCAAAACTATGTCTATACTATGTCTAAAACTATGTCTATACTATAGCTATACTATGTCTATACTATGTCAAAACTATGTCTATACTATGTCAAAACTATGTCTATACTATGTCTAAACTATGTCTATACTATGTCAAAACTATGTCTATACTATGTCTATACTATGTCAAAACTATGTCTATATTATGTCTAAACTATGTCTATACTATGTCTAAACTATGTCAAAACTATGTCTATACTATGTCTAAACTATGTCAAAACTATGTCTATACTATGTCTAAACTATGTCAAAACTATGTCTATACTATGTCTATACTATGTCTAAACTATGTCTATACTATGTCTAAACTATGTCAAAACTATGTCTATACTATGTCTAAACTATGTCAAAACTATGTCTATACTATAGCTATACTATGTCTATACTATGTCAAAACTATGTCTATACTATGTCTAAAACTATGTCAAAACTATGTCTATACTATGTCTATACTATGTCAAAACTATGTCTATACTATGTCTATACTTTGTCTATACTATGTCTAAAACTATGTCAAAACTATGTCTATACTATAGCTATACTATGTCTATACTATGTCAAAACTATGTCTATACTATGTCAAAACTATGTCTATACTATGTCTAAACTATGTCTATACTATGTCAAAACTATGTCTATACTGTCTATACTATGTCTATACTATGTCAAAACTATGTCTATATTATGTCTAAACTATGTCTATACTATGTCTAAACTATGTCAAAACTATGTCTATACTATGTCTAAACTATGTCAAAACTATGTCTATACTATGTCTATACTATGTCTATACTATGTCTAAACTATGTCTATACTATGTCTAAACTATGTCTATACTATGTCTATACTATGTCAAAACTATGTCTATACTATGTCTATACTATGTCTATACTATGTCAAAACTATGTCAATACTATGTCAATACTATGTCTAAACTATGTCAAAACTATGTCTATACTATGTCTATACTATGTCAAAACTATGTCTATACTATGTCTATACTATGTTGTGACGGCCCCTGCTTAGTCTGCATGTGTGTATGTACTGTAATTGTTACTATCTACCATGTTGTCTTGAGGTGCCGGAGGAGCTGATTGCTGTGGCCAACGTGATCTGGAACACCTGGGTCCAGTGATCTACCGGATAGAAAAGTTCCAGCTTCCAGTCGCTTTCTCTCTCTCTTCCCTGCACGCAACTCTTTTGTTTTGTTGAGCCTTTGTTTAGTTTCTACTCCACACCTTTCTACAACACCTTACCCTACACTATTCACACGCATCCACATGAACACTGCTGATGTCACTGACTACCACACCCCACATCAGCAGTTATCTTTCAGTTCATTGTTTTGTTAGATAAATAGTTTATCGGTATTTGGTGTCCTTTTCCCATTTTTGTCATGGCCTCTGAGCCGGGTTATGACAAAATGGGGGCTCGTCCGTTTCGTTCCTGTTTGTGCCGCGCGATCTAATTAGATCATTTGTAGAGTGGTTAAAAATTTACATTTTGCATTTATTTGATTTTGGCTGTAGGTGTTTTTCTTGATCCCAGGTTTTGTGATACGGTATGCGGTGCCAGATTGGTGCCTAAAAGTGCTTTAGAGCCAGTCCCGGTTCTTTTGTCCCTTTGTTTACTGTGGCGGTAAACATTTGTTGGCTCGTGGAGGAGCGTATGTTGTGACCGGGGGAAAGGGCACAGTGCATTTTTGACTGGTGGAATAGGGTAAATTGGACGATCTGTGTGGAGGTTTTTGCATGGCTTGGTTTGGAATATAGGTTCGTAGATTATTTACCTTGGGCTTGGTGGGAAGAGTTCTAGTCCTAGTGGTGGCTTATGCTGGTAACAGGTGAGCCAGGTGACCGGTGTGGGTTCTCGTGTGTGTGCGTAGTACGCGTAAAGTGGGGCGGAGTTTTCCCTGGTAGGCTGTAGCGGCGTTCCCCTTGGGTTCGTGCAGCATCTTGATAGTGTTGTGGCCGATGTGGGTGAAGCTTTGCGTGGGAGCACATCCGTGGCTTCGGGAGGGTTGCTAGTTGTCTAGTCGCCCCCCTGACCCATAGTGCATAAATACCCACCGCAAGTAGCCGCATGAAGACTAGGGGGGAGCTTAGGTAGTGGGGCTGGTTCAGGTAGCGGGGAAACTCCAAACCGGTTGAGGATTAGTCCTCCTAGTGCAAAAGTGGAAACTTTGCTGTGTCTTGCTGGCCTGTTTCAGTGTAAAGTTTGTATAGCTGAGTGTAATTGTTAAACTTTGGAAATGGCTGAAAGTGAGGCGTTTATGGCTGCTCCGTCTGAGGAGGCTTTAGAAAAATGCACAAAACAGCAGTTGCGTAAAAACGCGGCGCATTATTCAGTAGTTGTGGGGGATAAACCTCTCAAAAAAGAAATTAAAGTGGCTTTGAAATCAAAACTAGTCGAAATGGGAGTTATGACAACAGACATAGAAGAGCTTTCTCCAGTCGCTACATCTGCTCAGACGCAGGGTTTGACTTTTGAACAACAAAAAGAGCTTCTCTTGATTCAAATGGAGCATGAGAAGCGTAAACATGAATTGGAAGTTAAAAAACAAATTGAGGTGGAGATGATTCGCCAGCAAATGGAAAAAGCAAAGTTAGATCTGGAGGAATATCGGCTATCTCTAGGTAAAGATGGCAAGTGGTCCGGTGAGGATCAGGGTGAGCGAGTGCCTGTATCTGGTGTGCGTCCCTTCGACATTAATAATGTGCGGTTGTTGCCACACTTTAATGAGAGGGACCCAGATGTTTTTTCATGCTGTTTGAGCGTGTCGCCAAAGCTAGGAACTGGCCGGACGCGGACTGCGCTCTAATGCTCCAGTGCGTTCTCACGGGAAAAGCGCAGGAAGTTTATTCGTGTTTGGAAGATGGCTCTAGCTATGCTAAAATAAAATCTGCTGTGCTTAAAGCTTATGAACTTGTGCCAGAGGCGTATCGCCAGCGTTTCAGGTCTTGGGAGAAGAGAAACGGACAAACGTATGTTGAATTTGCTAGGGATTTAACAACCCATTTTAGACGCTGGTTAACTGCGCTTGATATTACCACTTTTGAGGACTTGTGTGATTTGGTTGTTTTGGAGCAGGTTAAAAATGTGCTTCCAGGTCGAATCGCAATATACATTAATGAGAAAAAGGTCAGCACTGCTGCTGAAGCTGCTGTGTCAGCAGACGAATATGTGCTACTCCATAAGGGCAGTTTTAGAGAGTACGCCATTGTGCGCGATAACATTGGCTGGAGAGGTAATAATTCTGCCGCTGCTTCATTTGATCAGATTTGAAAGCTGCTTCATTTAAGTCTGACCCCAAACCACGAGGCAACTTTGACAATAGTAAGTCAGTGTTGCCTTTATCGGTAGAGACTGACACCGGTGACCGTATCCATTTTGCCTATTCCCTTACATAAAGTGGTCCTTAGCTGTGAGCTGGTGCAGGGTGAGGTAGCTGTGGGGGTGCGGCCGGCGTTGCCCATTGAAGGGGTTCACTTAATTTTGGGCAACGGCTTGGCTGGTAGCCGTGTTCGGTCTGATACTCCTCCATCACCCGTGGTTACACTCTGTCCAGGTGACACTGTTCCTGGCGAGAGCTCCAGTGAGTTACCGGAAGTCTTTTCAACCTGTGTGGTCACACGCGCAATGGGTAGGTCTGAGTCGGATGGGTTATCTGACAGGAGGTGTGGTGACGTTGATTTGGAGGTTCCCTCTCTGTCTGGTTTTCCGCTGTCTGTCACATAGTGAGCTGTTGCAGGAGCAGCAGAGTGACGCATCCATCAAAGAGCTATTTAATTGTGTTTTGTCTACTACTGAGAGAAACAGTGTGGCCACTGGCTACTTTGTGCAGAATGGGTTGTTGTGGAGGAAATGGGTTACTCGGGGTGTTGACTTTGTGGGAGACGCCGTTTTCCAGTTGGTGGTGCCTGTTAAATTTCGTCCCCTTGTACTAAAGGTGGCCCATGATGAAAGTGGACATTTCGGCGTCAGAAAAACTTCTCTCAACATCTTAAGGTATTTTTTTTGGCCGCACGTAAAGAGAGACGTCTCATCATATATTAAAACCTGCCATGTGTGCCAGTTAACAGGAAAGCCGAACCAGTGCATCAAGCCTGCTCCACTGCAGCCTATCCCTGTTGTAAGCGAACCGTTTGGACATCTCATTGTGTGTGGGTCCTTTGCCGTCCGCTAAGTCTGGCTGTAAGTATCTTCTGACAGTTATGTGCCAAAGTACCAGGTATCCTGCTGCGTACCCGCTGAGGTCGATAACAACTAAGGCTGTGGTAAAGGCGTTGACTCCGTTTATTTCAGTGTTTGGCATCCCAAAAGTTATCCAGAGTGACCAGGGGTCCAATTTTTCATCGCACATGTTTGGACAAGTGTTAAAGCTCTTGCGGGTAAAACATAATCAGTCGTCGGCCGACCATGCGCAGAGCCAGGGCGCTTTGGAAAGGTTCCATCAGACTCTGAAGTCTCTCCTGCGTGTTTATTGCACTGAGATGGATAGAGACTGGGAGGAGGGTCTTCCTTGGCTAATGTTGGCTGCAAGGGAGGCTGTGCAGGAGAGTACGGGTTTTAGTCCGAACGAGTTGGTGCTTGGACATACGGTGCGGGGCCCCTTGGCAGTGCTAAAGGATAACTGGGTGGATGCAGAGCCGCCAAAGAACTTGCTTGATTTTGTGAACGGGTTTAGACATCGTTTGTTTGTAGCAGGTGGTATGGCACGGGAGAAGTTGCAAGTGTCGCAAAATAAAATGAAAAAGATATATGATCGTCGCACAGAACGTCAGGGGTTTAGTGCAGGAGATCAGGGGCCTCATTTATAAAACTTTGCGTAAATTCCCCTCCTAAAACATTGCGTACGCACAAACCTCAGAATCTACTAACGCAAGAAAATATTCAGATCTATAAAACCGTTTCGGCGCACACCTGTACGCAGTCTTCTCTTTATAAAAAACCCACCTGCGGTGAAAATTGTGCGCTCGTGTACTCCTCCCAGTATCCCCAAATACTCCTCCAGGCCTCCCCCTATCCTCCCAGTATCCTCCCACTACTCCCCCATGTCCTCCCCCTACTCCTCCCATGTCGTCCGCTACTCCTCCCATGTCCTCCCGCTACTCCTCCCAGGTCGTCCCGCTACTCCTCCAGTTCCTCCGCTACTCCTCCCCGTGTCCTCCCCTACCCTCCCTGTCCTCCCGCTACTCTCCCATGGTCCCACAATCATCCAAAATGGCAATGCAATAGGTCTAATATGCCACTTGTAGGACCTTGTTGACATCAATAGGGAAACGAGAACGGCAACTGCAAGAAGGGAAATTTGCGAGTGCAGATCGAGTGCCATCACTAGGTTGACGCCGTAAAGGGTAGCGCTGTCTGGGTCATAGAGATCTGGGCCACATTGTGGAGAACAACAAGCCCTAAAATCCGGCACAACCAAAAAAAAAAAACCCTTAAAAAAAAATTAAAATAAAAAATAAACTTTTTAGTTTAAGTTCAAAGTGGGGTTAGAAAAACAAAA
>JAXDDX010000755.1:0-24530 GCA_034670405.1 Hoplostethus atlanticus
CCTACTTGTAACTGATGATCTCTGATTTTTGCATAAGGAAATACATTTTGCTATATGATTTGATGACTGCTGAACGCTCATACTGAAACTAATGTACTTCATTAGCTTCAGATAAAAACTGTACCGGTACTAGCTGAGAGCTCTGCAGTCTTTTGCTTCTTTACACATCATAATACAAATATTCAATTTAAAGTTCCTGTCTCTCTGACTGTCAAATGTATATCTAGTCAGGGGTGTGTAGAAAAATAATTCCACTGCATGTATGTGTATGTGACGAATAAACTTCATTCATGAAGGCAATGACATGTTCCACGCGGCTTATTTCAATTTTGTTTCTAAATTAAAGCGTACATTTGTCACCTTTGGTACCAGAGCTCTGATTCTGTAGCCTTCAGGAACAGTTGCACCATTGTTTCCTCCTCACATTATTTATTTATTTATTTTCCATTTTGGATCTTTGTAATACTCAAACGGGCAGTATATGTTTATCAATATGGGTTCTCTATTAAAACTCTCACCAGATAGCTTGTCGAGCGAGATTGTTGTACTGTTGCAGTAAGCCAAATTGATGTTGGACAGTTTGCATGTTCCTACATTACTACCACATTCCCACACATTGCTGTACTTTACTCTTTGTTTTGAAGGCTTGATTGAGGGCTCATTATTCTCAGAACTGCTGCAATCAAACATTAAAAAAAACAAAAACAAAGAGAAAGTAGGCTTGAGTATCTGACAACAAACAAACAAACTTCTAATCTGTGGTTTGCCATTTGTCAACATTGTCCATTATGTCAAATAATAACCCTGCGATGTTTGTTGCCAAAAATTAAAAGTAACTGGATTTTGCTGCTTATCCCGCAATGTAATAAAAGCAAAGGATATTTTTAATCAAAGGTAAATAAACTAATCCAAAACAGCAAACAATCATAGTTCTGCAGCTGAATCTCCAAGTTTCATGTGTTTATGTTAGAATTCACTGTCCTGACTCCTGCTATGATATGAAAACATCATTTACAGTATGTAGTGTACATTCCCTGTTGAAGACCGTAGAGGCTGTGTACTTTCAGATAGGTACACACACTGAAAATGATTGGAATTGACAATACAACTGCAAACTTCCTTAGTTGTTACTGCCGATAGCCAAGGGATCAGTGTAGTGCGTCAGACAGACGGATTAATGATCTGGCTGCAAAGCCTGACCAAGAACTACACTCTATTGATTAAGACCTGGTGAAGTGAAATGTGCTGACATAAGATAGTTTGGACCACATTTCAATATCTGCCTGTCAGCTCTTTATAACGCAGATTGCTGGCACAGACAGAACGATTTGGGGTGATTTAATTGGTAGTCCCCCGAAAGGAAACTTCATGAATTATAAAGTTATGGCGCGATTATCACATAAATTGCCTCGTTCAATAGATTTTACTTTGTCAGCAGTGTGTTTATATGTGTGTGTATTTCCCGTGTGTGTTTGTGTGAGATTCGTCAGCGAGAGAGATCTATCCGAGATATCTCTTTCTCCATTAGTTATATCAGCAGCTCTGATAATGCTAGTGTGCTTCTTTATTGCCGTCATCAGTTTTTATGTGTTGTTAATACTATGGTCTGTTCCTCTGGCACTCTAATGCAGAAGAGATAGAGCGATCAATCACAGCTAGATTGGCTCCTCAAGGAGAAATAACCTGCATGAGACAGAGATGGCAGGGAGAGAGAGAGAGATGAAAAGAAGAAGAAAGAAAGATGGTATTGAAGAATGAACAAAAGAAACAAACAGGGTGGTGGCAGATGATGTTACTAGTCAAGACAGAGGAACTGAGAGGAGCGGAAAAAAGAAATAGGCTGCCCTGGATTCTGTGTCCTCTGTGTGCATAAAAGTGATTTAAATTTGGGTGAGAACAATGTGGGGGGGGGGGGGGGGGGTGCTTTTTCTTCATGGAGAAAAGGAGTAGCAGAAGTACCAGCGAAAGAGTGTGAGCAAACAAAGAAGGGGATGCTTTTTATTCTTTGATGTGTTGCAGACCAAAGCACTCCTCACATTTGTACCCAGATGGATTATACTTAAAATTTAAAACCTCTAGCTCGCCAAAACGCACATTGCCCCGCACGTCACTTCCTCCCATAATATTTGTGTCCTTAATAATACCTCGTTTTGGTTGCTCCCCATCCATGAGTACCTTGACCTATCCAAAAGCTGCCTGTTTCTTTTGCATGTGGATCAAACCAGGAATCAGTTTATAAGTTTATTTCTGCTTACATAGCTGCATCTCTGACCACCTCCAGAGATGGTTTGGATGATCAGATCTTCATGCGTTGATTTTACACCTGGATTTTATGTGATGTTTTGTTTTGGTTTTTTTGTGCTAGCCGATCACCCAGGGTTTCTGTATGTTTTTGTGCTTATGCAGACGTGTTTTCTAGATCAATTTATCCGCTTCACAGAAGTAAACCTGAGCGAAGGCGAGATGCTTTTGATTCTGTGCTGTTTGATGCTCTTCACCATAGCCCCAAGTCACTCTATTTCTAGCTAAGCAATAACTAGGCTAGGCAAGCATGATAACTCTTGGCTTTGGCTTGTCTCCTTGGAGGCATCTGGGAGCATAGTTAAGGCTGGCTGCAACGATACCCCAGGGCAGGGGAGATGGAAACAAGCCACCAAGTCTATTGAACAGAACTGCACGTTGAAACCAAGGAGACTGGTTAGACACACACTCTCGCACAGGTTCACACATTCACACATCACCATTTCCTGTCTCCTTGTCCAGTATCCCTCTGAGTTTGTCTTTCTTCACTCCCAAGTCACTACACATAAGCCTAAAGGCTATTCTATAGACGACTGTATGCTGTGTGTGTGTGTGTGTGTGAGACTTGAGTGAGTGAGTAGAAAGGGAAAGAGGCTCAGCAGACAGAAACAGTAGGTACAAAAGAGAGACAACAAAAAGCAGAGCTACTTGATCTTACATGTGGGTGCTTCCTCTGCCTGCGTGAGAGAGGTAGCTAGCCCATTCGACTGTAATAGACCCACTCCTACACACACATACACACAGGTGAACAGTATTAATAAATAAGCATTTGGTGATAGGAGGCAAGTGATTTAGTTTGTGGGGTTATCATACTGCATTATTACAGCGCTACTGCATTAAGTGCTTTTAGATAAGACGTCTCCGAAGTTGTCTCGCAGATAAATTGGTAGAGCTTCAGTTTCTTCCCTAGAATTTGTCTGTAGCAATTGGGAGCAAAGGTGCACTACATCAGTGGTTCTCAATCCAGTCCTCAAGCACCCTTCAGGACAGGGGGTCCTTGAGGACTGGATTGAGAACCACTGCACTACATGGCCAAAAGTATGTGGACACCTGATCGCCTCTACAGCCTCCACTCTTCTGGGAAGGCTTTCCACTACATGGTGGAATATTGCTGCAGGGATTTTCTTCCATTCAGCCACAGGAGTATTAGTGAGGTCGGGCACTGATGTTGGACGATCAGGCCTGGCAGTCGTCTTTCCAATTCATCCCAAAGGTGTTCGATGGGGTTGAGGTCAGGGCTCTGAAGGCCAGTGAAGTTCCTCCACACCGATCTCAACAAACCATTTCTGCATGGACCTCACTTTGTACACAGGGCATTGTCATGCTGAAACAGGAAATGGCCTTCTTCAAACTGTTGCCACAAAGTTGGAAGCACAGAATCGTCTAGAAGATTTCCCTTCACTGGAACTAAGGAAAAACAGCCCCAGACCATTATTCTTCCTAAACTTTACAATTTTCGCGTTGCAGTCGGGCAGGTAGCATTGTCGTGGCATCCGCCGAACCCAGATTCGTCCGTCGGACTGCCAGATGGTGAAGCGTGAGTCATCACTCGAGAACGCATTTCCGCTGCTCCAGAGTCCAGTAACGGCGAGCTTTACACCACTCCAGCCGGCGCTTGGCATTGCGCATGGTGATCTCAGGCTTGCGTGCAGCTGCTCGGCCACGGAAACCCATTTCATGAAGCTCCCGACGAAACAGTTCTTGTGCTGACGTTGTTTCCAGAGGCAGTTTGGATCTGAGGACCGAGGACGGTGCCACGTTGGAAGTCACTGAGCTTTTCAGTACGGCCCATTCTACTGCCAATGTTTGTCTATGGAGCTTGCATGGCTGTGTGCTCGATTTTATACACCTGTCAGCAATGGGTGTGGCTTAAATGGCTGAATCCACTAATTAGAAGGCCATTTAGTGTATTTTTGATTCTGCAACCCAAGTTCAGTCTCCAGTCCGGGCCCAGTGTGTATCATTTCTACTATAATCTTCATGTTTTTAGGGTAGCAAAGAGTCCGGGTGACAATTGTTTTTGAAAACAGGTGGGGGGCACCTGACTGTAAGAGAAACACTGTCTAGTTATTTTGGTGTGAAGAGGACAGGAGAAGATGGAGGAGAGTAGATGATTGATCATAGGAGAAGACCGTAGATGATGGGGAAAGATAGTAGACAGGAGAAGATGGAGGAAAGGAGAGAGCATGATGGAAGAGGAGAAGATAGCAGCTGATTGTAATAGGAGAGGACAGGAGAAAATGGGGGGTAGAGAATAGGATATAAGATGATGGAGGAGGAGGAGGAGACAGGTGATGGTGGAGAGGGAGAAATTACTTTGGCGTGAGGAGATGCCTCTGATTAGCACCGCAAAAGTTGAAGGGAGAAATTTAAAATAATCTTTAGCTGTATCTCATGGTTATTAAAAATTCAGGAGGGAGGCAAGGAGTGATGCAGAGACTGGAGAGCAGGAGCAGCAGGAGCTACTCAGGAGGAGAGAGGAGGAGGAGGAGAGAGGAAAGGCAGAAGACGTCAAGGCGGTGTTTTGTAGTGTAATTAGAAGAGCTCCTACCTCGGGCCGCCGTTGGGGATGTTACTGTTCTCCACTTGAGCTCCATGTTGTTTATCTCCACAGCTGGTTGAGAGAGGGAAGGCGGCAGGGGGGGAACAATAATAAGTGTTCAAGTTGGAGACAGAAGAGCGAAAGGCGTAGGGGTGTCACGTTTCTGACGAAGATATGCCTGCGCCTATGATACTTGCTAGCACCTGTGTCTTCTGCTCTTAGATCACTTGTATGTGATCTGAGAGCCCTTCATGCCTCTCCACAGCCTGCCTAGACTTGCATTTCTTTCTGGCTGTTGAGGTTTAAGTGTCCAGGTGAAGATTGACATCACTCCCTGCAGCTCCCCCTGCCCCCGTCCCCCTTTTTCACTTAACCTGTATGTGTTGCAGGTTGACAAAGAGCAACGTGGCAGACTAGGGGGGAGGGTATGGGTGAGGCGTAGGCTCGTTGTGATCGTTGGTCGTCATCTTGGAAGCTGGTGGTCGTGGATGGCGGTCTTCTGTCTGCCCCGGCCCCCGACAGACAGAAACACAGGCAGGAGTGGAAACGAGCCGACAGGCAGCGTCATAATTCGGCCCGGTCTTGACGGATGCTTTTCAGCGGCATCTCTCCCAGCACCTTCCTGCTTTCCTGACAGGTCAGCCGCGGATCACCAAAGCTGCCAGTCTCCAGGTCGCAAACCAGCTCCAACCTGACCGGCCAGCTCTTTCAGGTCTGCCCCGGCTGCCTCCTCTGGGACACTCCATACATTCTGCAGTCGACTCACTTGCTCTCTCCACTCCATACATTCTGCAGTCGACTCACTCGTCTCCTGTCGAAGTCAAATCTCTCACTCTCACAGACACACACACACACACACACAGGTTAAAAGGACCTGGCTGCCTTAATTGGCCGCAAGTCGGTGCTGGACACAGGAAGAATCAGCCCACTAGCTCAGTTCTCTCCTGCATCCAGCCCACGCCTCACCCACACCCTCCCCCCAGTCTGCCACAAGCACATTCTTATTTAGGCAATACTTGCAGAGGGAGGAAGGCTTACATAAACACAGATAAACACCATGTTCAAGGGCCCTTTGATTTTCACTGTAGGTTTTGAGGGATGAGACTTATTGATTCTTAGTGAGACCTGTAGTTCACCTCCCTACATTTTCCAAGCCAGTTGGTGAATCTGAATCAGCGGCCTTGGATCCAACTTACCACAGTACACCTCTTGCTCTGCAGCTTGTTGTGAGCTGTATAGAAGTGCTGGATCAACAGATCAGTATTATAAGGTGTGCTTATGCAGCCAATGTGTTTACCGATGCATGGAAATGCTTGTTCAGGCCATTTATGGACAGTAGGCCTACTGCAATAGAGTACTCTGTCGACTCAGCACTATTACCGAAGCTGCAAAATCTGTTGTCCAATAGCACTTTTGTATAAACCCAAGTTTCCAGTTGACAGTAAGAGTGAACAAAGAATGATTTGTGTGATATAGTGAGGCAGAATGATGGAAATAAGGGTGTGATAAGACGGTAAAAGCAGGAAGAAGGGGAGCATACTGCACAGGGAAAGAAATTCAGCCAAAGAACTGGTAGGAGGGGGGCTTCTCCTCTCCTCTCCTCGCTGTTCACCATGCAGTGTTTCGTTATTTAAACTTGTTTCCGAAATAAGTCATGATTTCAGGATTTAGAGTAATTTCATTTAAAATTTAAATTCCCCCACAAATGATGCAGTTGTCCAATCATTAACCTTGATTTGACCTGTAATTGTAGTGCCAATCAGTTTGATTTTGAAGAGGCTGGTGTGCAGTGCTGAGATGCATCATCAAAATCCCAATCTTTCTTTCTGTTTCTTTCTATTTCTCTCTTTTTTTAAAGTCACAATGAAATGAAAAATGGCGTTTCACCTTGTTAGCTATTTTTGTATATCATAGTATACACCTATTTAACAACAAACAACATATTTTTAAATAAAACTGCACTTTTGATGCACTCCCTGCGTTATGTCCCGCCCCAGCATCCTCTTTCATCTTCAAATACGTTACATTACAGCAGAACAATCCTCTCAACATGCCATTTCGGTGCAACTTCGAAATGCACCCAGCCTTTCCTCTTTTTCTAATTCCCAGGACTGTGAGAAGATTTTCAAACCACTACATTAAACTTCCAACCTTGAAGGCTCTTTGAAATTCATTCTGCTGTTGCAAAACAGAGAGAGAGAGAGAGAGAGAGAGAGAGAGAGAGAGAGAGAGAGAGAGAGAGAGAGAGAGAGAGAGAGAGAGAGAGAGAGAGAGAGAGAGAGAGAGAGAGAGAGAGAGAGAGAGAGAGAGAGAGAGAGAGAGAGAGAGAGAGAGAGAGACTCACATTTGTCTGCCCCACAGGCTTCTC
This sequence comes from Hoplostethus atlanticus, assembly GCA_034670405.1. NCBI lineage: Eukaryota > Metazoa > Chordata > Actinopteri > Trachichthyiformes > Trachichthyidae > Hoplostethus > Hoplostethus atlanticus. Next base: position 7,212 of record JAXDDX010000755.1, read on the forward strand.
ATTGGACCGATCTAATGACCCTCACATGTCTCCCTCTCTCACACTAACATACAACCACAGAGCCTTTAGCCTTGGTTGTATTAGATTCATCTGCTTTTATAGTTAGGATCATGGGACCTTGATAAATTGCCTTCTTTCTTTTCTTTTTTTTCTGGGACTTTTAGACCACGTGGCAGAATGGCATTACCCTTCTACTGTCAGCGTTCACACACACACACACACACACACACACACACACGAAAGGTGCAGGTTATAATGATACATACATGCCCGCTCACAGACACATGCCTTTACTGTGACAAACCTCATCTACTTCATAACTGCTCTACTAATAACAGAGTTTACAGAGTGCGTCATAAAGAAGACATATGACAGAGACGGGGTTTCACAAGCAAGGAAGAGCACAGCGGCAAAAACAGACATTAAGGTGGGTGGGGGATACGGATCCTGCTTAGGGTGAGGGGGTGAGGGAAGGGGGGGAGATTATACTAACAAACCAGTATAGTAGAAAAACAGTATTAATGACTTTATTCATTACTTAGTGTAGGTATTTACTGAAGCTACATGTGTACGATGTGTGTGCATGCATTTGTAATGTGATGTGGATCCTCCGGTTGACGCCACTCTCCTGCCCATTTGTATTTGAGCGTGCTCGTTCTGTGTTCTTCAGCCTCCGCAGTGCTGCTTGTTAGCCTTCGGGTAGCCTTCGGCGCTCTTGTCGGGTAGCCTTCGGCGCTCTTCTGAAGTTGAAGTGTTGGGCGTCAGGGCACCGAGAAAGAACACACTCTTGTTTAACTCGCAACCTTTACTGCTTTGCCTTGCATGGAGGATTGCTCTTGTTTCTTTCCTGCCGTCATAAATCCATAAATCTGGGCCTAGTGCGGTGTTTTCTTTACACCTCCCTGAACCCTGTATTATTCATCGGCAGGTCAGCCATCCTTGAGGATCATAGTTCAGACATCTCAGACACACACACCCCCACGTGGCACTGCTCTCCAGCTGAACTGAACTCAGATATTGATAGTGTCAGTTCCATTGAACATCAAAATCTCGCCATCACACTTGTAGCATAGAGAGTGTGTGTTCAGTGCTTTCAGCCAAACGTGGAGGTAGTTATATACAGCAGACTGTGAAATGTACTCCGATCATCCCAGTGAAGCATGTACTGGTCATGTGTTTCATCAGTGAGCCTGCGATTGTGCTCCTGATGTGTGAACCGATGATAAGCAGGATGGATATTGGAGGATGAAGGACGCCCTAAAAACTCAGCACTCAAAGCGTTTGAGTTTTGACAGGAAGGTGTTTGCTGCTTATCACTATTTTAATTCCCCCCTTATTGACGAGGCTGCTGCTTATGCCTCTGCAATGTACGGCGGGGTTATACTCTGTAAGAAAATCGTGTAAGAAAATCCAGTTTAAGATGTTATTTTATGTCATCCATCTATTTCAGTCACACAAAATCTCTTCATTGTGTACGATGACTTAAATAAGAGACACATTCATATCATTCACTGTGTGCCCGCCTCGATATAATTCAGTCGAGTGCTTCTGTAACTGACTTATTCACAGCGGCTTAGACCACGGCAGCTTCCTGTCACATGTTAAATTGGATCAGTTTATTCCACGTCTTCTCTTTACAAAGAGGTCAAAGATGAATTGAGCGTTTGTTTTTTTCCCGCAATGTAATATAAATATGATGCTGAGAAGATGCCAGTGGTGCAGTGTTGATCAAACAAGCTTGCTTTGTTCAATCGTGAATGGTGCCTTTTGAAGAACCCTGGAATTTGTACTGACATCCTGGTACATCAGGATGTGTTTACACACTCTATTCTCAAGTATTGCATAAGAGCTGCAAAACAGTTCATTAAACAATTAACAAATAGGCCAGTTGCATAAGACATTGGGTTGCATCATTGTGTTTGTGGATTACATGTTGAGAGAATATAGCTCTGCAGGATTGCATGCTCATATTTGTACGCATGTGTGTGTTTTGTGTGTGTGTGTGTGTGTGTGTGTGTGGTTTTGTGCCCACAGCATGCATGCCTGCTTGTGCTTGGAGTTAATCTTCAAACTGAAATTCACACAGCCGTAACCGCATGGATCTCGCAGCTCACCCTGGCGATTCATTCCAACTGGGCAGGTCAGCTCAGGTGCCTCGTATCGCACAGTAGTAAATAAAACATCATGGCTGTCGGGGAAAAATGAAGAACGCCTGAAAGCAAGAAATCTGGAGGAGAGAGCGAGAAATATGGAGAGGGGAGAAAGGACAGAATGAGAATCTGATTTGTAGTGATTACACCTGGTTTCATGTGAAGCCACAGATGAGAGGTAGAAGCCTCTATCTGACAGAATCTGATAGAGATGACTCAATGATCGGTGTAATAACCCTCAGATCCTCGCAGTCCAAAGCAATCTGTTCTTTTCTTTTTCTTTTTCTCTGTCTCTCTTTCCCTCCATCATACTCTGTACACTCTCTCCGCTCAACAAGTACCAAGGGCACTGACGTTGGTGCAACCCACATTTCCTGTAATTCTTTCCTCTGGCAACTCCCTTTCCTTGTGTGTTGAAATCCAATCATGTAATAATATTTTTTTTTATCTGGAATGAAGCTTATCATTACAAAAACATCCAACTCTTGAAATAAAAATGTCATTGTACGTACGGCTTATTATTAAAAAACAAGACTGCAGTGGTAGATGTGCAAAGCGACAATGGGGCTGGTTTTTAATTTCATTGGCTCTGAGAACAAAATATAGAATCAGACAGGGTGAGATTTGACGGGGATGAAATGGGTGCCACCCTGATAGCAGAAAGTCTGACGTGCATTGCCCTTTTTAAGGGAACTTTTTTGTTCAAGTTCCAAGTTTATTTATCAAACGCACAGTACACACAGTATTGGTTGCTGGCAATTAAAAGCTTAGACCTCGACTCTTTTCTCAGCAACGTAAGAATAAGAATCAGTGTCTGTGGGGTGTGTGTTAAGAGTTCAGCAGTCTTATGGGCTGGAGGTAGAAATGTCTCTGTACCTATTGGTACAAGACCGAATCCTCTGGTACCGTTTGCCAGATGGCAGCAGAGTGACAAGTTTATGACCGGGGTGGGAGGGTCTTTTAGGACTCAGGGCGTTGCTCAGACATCTTGTGGTGTAGATGTCCTTCACGGCTGGCAGTTCACTACTACCTGCGCTGCGCTGCATGGTTTTAACCACCCGCTGTAGAGCCCTGCGGTCCTGCGCAGTGCAGCTCTTCCAAACCAAGCAGCGATTGCAGCCAGTCAGGACACTCAATTGTGCATCTGTAAAAAGTTTGAGAGAATCTGGGTGGCCATGCCAAATTTCCTCAGCCAGCGGAGGAAGAAGAGCCGCTGCCTCCTCGCTTTTTTTTCCACCAGCGTTCTTGTGTGGTGTGACCAGGATAAGTCCTCTGTGATGTTATGGTTATGGTTGGTTTCTTGGGGGCAGGGTTGTTTTGAAACCAGTGGGAATGGCAGACTGTGACAGGGAGAGGTTGAAAATGTCTGTGAAGAAATCTGCTAGTGTGTGTGTGTGTGTGTGTGTGGGTCTGTGTTTGTGTGTGTGTGGGTTCTTGTTGATTTTCTTTCTTTTTTTTAATCTTTTTTTCATTAACTGACATCACGACCCGGGTTATTCCTCTGTGATGTTAACCCGAGGAACTTAAAGCTACCGACTCTCTCCACTTCAGTGTTGTTGTTGTGAAGAGTGTGTGTGACCTCCGACCTGCTGCTTCCTGTAGTCCACAATGATCTCCTTTTTTTTGCTGACACCATGATGTCACGGCGCTCACCCCTGTATGCAGACATATGCAGGATTTATGATGGTGTTGGAGTTGTGTTTTGCAGTCATGTGTGAACCGGGAGTACAGTAGGGGGCTGGCCACACAGCCCTGGGGGGTCCCCGTGCTGAGAGTCAGGCGGTGAGAATGGGCAGCAACATCTCCTCCACATTGAGCCCGTCAAGACATCCAGGAGCCAGTTGCAGATGGAGGAATTCAGGTCCCTGAGCTTCACGACGAGCTTAGAGGGACTATGGTGTTGAATGCTGAGCTGTAATCAATAAACAGCAATCTCACGTGTGTGCTCCTCTTGTCCAGGTGTGATAGGGCAGTGTGCAGCGCCATGTGCGATAACGTTGTTGAATGTTGCGATAACGATAAGAATAAAGAAATATAGAATAAAGAAACAGATATTCAGGTGTACACAGTTCTAATGACTTTCTGCTAAAATAGACCCAGACAATGAATAGTATATGAAATTAAACATGAAAAAAAATATTTCCAACATCCTTTTATTGAACAAATTGTATGTGTTACAGTGTTTCCTACAGGTTGACAACGATCGGGGGTGGGCGGAGGACAAAGGACAGACCTATTTTCAATTTGGGGGGGGGGGGGGGGTGGACGGGACACTGTTACTAACACAAATTGTAGAATTTTAAGTTTCGCTTTCACAACGGGTCTATGGGGCACCAAATGTAACCCGCTGAATTTTGTCCACGAAATCCATTTTGTGCCACGAAATTAATTTTCGTCACACGAAATGCATATGGGCGCCTAATGTTACCCTGTGGATTTCGTCCACAAAATCCATTTTGTGCCACGAAATCCATTCCGTGATACACGGCATGCATTTCGTCCGGCAACAAATCCATTTTGTCCATTTCGTCTGGAATCAAATCCATTTCGTCCGCATTTCGTCCGCATTTCGTCCATTTTCGTCCACTGAATTCACTGAATACTTAAGTAAACTAATGGTTTCAAACTAAGGTTTGAAACCATGGAACAAGGCAAACTTTCTCCAGCAGCAACAACAGCGACAGTGCTGCATAGCCTACCAGTCACAAAAGTCATTATTTCTTCTAGTAAGGGAATCGACCCACAGCGTTACAGCTGATGTCGGCATCCACAGCAATCTAATAACCTCATGTACAAAGGAAATGAAGCGCCATGCTGTAAAACTATATATATAGAGACGACAACCACATTCAACAATATATCCAGAGGGGTATATTGCATTGCAACTGGCTTGCATTATATTCACAACAAGGACCGTTTCAACAATGATCAGAAAAACAATGGAGAATGGACAGAGAGCTTCTGTCCATTCGTGGGGAAGAAGAAATAAAGCAACAAATTACCGGGACGGTAAAAGATTCAATTACCTACACCGTAGATAATATAATATGGCAATATCACACAGTTACTTGTTCAACCCGGCGAGGCAGTGGCGTATACGGAGGTAAATATGGTGACACGAGTGTTGTGTGGTCTGAAAAAGTAGATCCGGTCAGTCGACGACCTGGGATAAACAGTAGTTTGGTCTGAATGTCCAACATGGGAATGACTCGTGTTTCATAACCCTTGTAAATCCCGGGATTTGTGTGTGAAAGGGGTATTATCACTCAAATGCACACACATGCACACACACACACTTATCCCTTTCTGTTTTCTCTTGCCCCTGTCTTTTGTGACCAGATAAGTGGGGCCATTGAGAGGGCAGATCAGATCAGGGCCGACCATGTCAGGCCAAGTCTGAGAAATTGCACTATAAATTCCAAGCAATAAAGCCTTCTCAAACCAAACCCAAATGATCAAGAACATGCTTTCACATAAGAAGACTGAACGTGAAAATATCCATATTTGGTGGATACGGGCCACAATCCTGATAAGGTTGTCGGCCAACTATACTCAAACTTTGTCTCAGGTGAACTGGCAGTAATTTGATCGCATTGGACAATTAAGCTTTGCCAGGATATTGCTTTGTTCATGGACATGACCTGACTCGGTCGTCATCTGCACTCTGTACCGACTTGAAATGGAGTTCTGAAGCCCTTTTGACAGTGTTCTGCTATTTTCTTATCTAGGCCACGTTGTACTTGTACTTTCCATAACACTTCCATTTTAACTTAACTTCTCTGCTGGTTTGTTATGTGCAGATTAGGATAAGAAAGTAGATTAGGCCTACACTCACTAAAGTGGCTCAACAGCTTGTCTCAAAGCTGCTGTGGAGCGCCACTGTTACAGAACACACAGGAAACCATTCAGCAACACCTTGTGTAACAATCCTAATCCCTAATCCCAATCACTTAATGGGCCACTCATTCACAAATGTAAATTCTTTGTAAATTTGTCGTATTTGTGTGCATACTAAAATGTGGGATTTATGAAACGATTTATGAAATTGAAGTTGAAGTTGAAGCCGGTTTGCAGGTAAACGCTGTTCAACACCATAAATGGCTGCAGACTGAAGGGTCATGTGCAAGTAAACCAGGGAACAGTGGGAAAAGAGGAACTTGGCGGAGTCCAAAATACATGAGAAAAAACAACAGAGTTTTCAGAAGCATTAAGCAGCAGAGGCACAAGAACTGCTAAAAGTAAAGCATGGCAAGAAATTATTAATGCTGTCAAAGTTTCAGCAGAAACACACACCGTTGCTGAGGTAAAGAAAAGAAAAAGAAACAGTTTGACATGAAACTAGATCGCAAAAAAGTATAAGGAGAAGTAGACACGTATTATCAGCCACAGCAGCGCACTGAGGCGCTATCTGGATCAGAGGATCGATCAATAACAGGAGAGACCTCACTGTCGGGGGTCCAGTCGGCATTGGAGTTTGGAGTTGGACAGATCAGATCCAGGCTGCATCTTCATCAGATGGTAGGACTATGTTATTGTATTTGTCAGGCGTCCAGTCCATGTGATCAACCCATTACAAGTTGGATCATCTTGTATTGTTATGAATGAGGACAGTTCGGCAAATACGCCATTTCAGCCTATTGGGTCTTTATGTTCTACAAGGCCACTGAAACATCTTGTTGTTGTTGAGGTTTGGCACTACTGTAATGGATTTTTCATAAAGAATAAGCCGTTCTAAGAGCCTTCCAGCATGTTTCCAAACACACAAACACATTTCCGCATGTTTCCAAGCACACAAACACATTTCCGCATGTTTCCAAGCACTTGTAGGATTTGATCGTACAAAACAAACAAATTCAGATACGAACAAAATGATGAATCCGACTATGTTCATAGAAACGTTCCTACTAACATTATACGATAAAATCTGATTGTGAATGAGGCCCTTTATCCAGAGGAGCTATCAGGTACTCTCTCTGCCCTGCTAATGGGTGAACTGGTATGGCTGTAGCTGGGACGGGTATTTGTGATCAACCAGATTATTTTTAGGTTTAAGCTTATTTTTGGAGGCAACCATTTTCCCCTTTAACCACCTTGTTATTCTTTTGAGGTGGTGCAGTTGTTTATGCTTCATCAATGCTGGATGGTGTACTGTCATGGAAATATTGGGCCCAGCTCATAAAGGGCCAAAAATAAGCCCCCATGAAGAGGAGGAAAGGTTAGTAAAATACACAGAAGTGGAAGAACAATAGTGTGTCCGCCTACAGCGAGCACAGAGATAAAGAGGGAAGACGGAATGAGGAGGAGGATTACGTGTGGAGAGGTTTTCTAAGAAATCCAGAGGGACTGTTGTATTTATTACATAAAAATTAAGTTGCGTAGTTTACATTCTCGGTTCAGTTTTTTTGTGCAAAATGTTGATGAGATCTTTCCACAACTCCTTTACCAGGGGTGTTAAACGATGGGTGAAAACAATGCAAGGCTAAAGGGAGGAAGAGAGCAGAAAGAAAAGGTAAAGAAATCCTTGTTCTGGGAAATCAATGATACTCATTGTCCATGACTGAGGCACTGAATCAGGGTTTGTGTGTGTGTGTCTGTGTGCATGTGCTTGCGTGTGTGTGTGTGTGTGTGTGTTAGTGTGCTTCTGTAAGAGAAACGAGACAATTGATCCACCCAAGTGCATAGTTGTGTGCATTTACCATCGTAACGTTTTCCTTGAATAGCCTTGGATTACTTGCCGACTGTAAATAAACGTCCATCACATTGTGGTGTTACCAATCTTCCCGCTCGGCAGAAACAGCCTGTCTAAGAAAAAGCTCATCAGCATGTCAAAGACGGGCTGATAATACCGTCACCGAGCACATACCACTGGATTTTCTCATTTATTCCTTCTTACAGTGATGCTCAGATGCTCGTTCCTTTTCTGCCAAACATTCATCATCGTCATAGTCAGATGGCTCTAGCTATTTTAACATTACATCCATGAATAGTTGCTATTGTCGAGAGTTGACCTCCGAGGATGTAGAATGATGTTTGTGCTCAAGACAAACAGCCCCTGTGTATGCATGGATGGGCTGAACTATGTAAAAGGTCTTGGTGGGAAAGCAGCAAGTTCAAGCGCTTTTATTATACGCCTCCGGGGGCATTGTAATACATGAATGCACACACACACACACACACACACACTGTCAAATGCATTCCAAGTGTATTTAAAGCCTAAAGCCCCACAATCAGCGAGCTGTTGGAGGATAGTCACAACAAGGCGTTGCTTCAGCTGCTGCTCTGAAATTCTCTCCCATCTAATCTGACCTGGCAGCTCATAGGGGCTCCTTGTTTTCTCTCATCACGGGCCCACTTAGGCCTGACACGCCACATTAGGAAATGACGGCATGTTAGTTAAAGATTTGATTGATTAACTGAAGGGAGGGGGGCGACACCAAAAGCAGAGCAGAGATGTGCAGTGTGAGGAGGGATTTTAGGCCTGGATTTGGATACCCCTCATATCCAGTCTAGGTGTGTGTGTGTGTGTGTGTGTGTTGTGTGAATCCATACGTTGCATATTGACAAGCAAGGCTGTGTGAGGCGGGGGTGGGGGGTATTTATTTAGTATGTATGTGCTGTGTCTAGCTGTTTTCCCACTGCGGTGGCTTACATAACCCCATTAGAGCCTCTGCTGTGACAGATGCTGATTCTCTGGTTCTTTAATTCACAAATTAACACCCGTTACTTCCTGTCTCGCTCCGTCCCCTTGCCCTATCGCCAGCGCCCTGGGAACCTCTAATCAATGACTGCATTCCCACAGAAGTCAGCAGTGAGTATGGGAGCCCGAGCCAGTTGAAATGGAGCAACTCCCCATAGGCCAGGCTTGGGCGTTAATTGGACAGTATGGGTCAGCAGAGTGGGAGACAGAGATGCAAAGAAACAAACGCCAAGTCTCCCATTGAACCTGATCATAGATTTGGCTCCTCATGGCTGTAACCAAATAAATATTTGTCAGAAGAGAAACAGTGCCACAGGACTGCAGCAGCCCAACAAGCTGTGTCCCCACTCTAGCTTGTATGAACCTCAGGATGGTGATTTTTGATCTGGACTGGATTTGGAGAGAGTGCCCCAGCGCTTGCTCTGTTTTCTAATAATTAATCTACCTTAATCTGAGATGGTTATTCATTTGAGCTCTGACACCACCGACACAGCCAGTTAGATAATCTAGATACATTAGATAATGTTGCTTTATGCCCGACAGTGCTTTGACCCACTGTCATTACTGTTTTTTTGAGTGGGCAAGGGGGCAGTATCAGTTACCCAAGTGTGTTTTAGCTGATGGCTATGCACCCTGCTTCAATGATTTATAACCCGTGTATGCTCATCTCCACCTTTACTAGGTAAATGCATGCATGCACCCTCCATTACCTCTCTCTACCTGCAACATCTGAAAGGCTTTTTTTTTTTTATTGCCACCTACACGCAGAAGCAAGCACCAAACTTTGAAACTGAAGTTTTTGAGCGATCTAATGGTGTAGAGAAACGGGGGAAATTGATAGCAAGAAGTGAAGCTCCTGTCCCTTAACTAGAAAAGTATGAAGGGAAGGGTAAGAATTTCAGAGAACAGTGAGGGTGGAGGGAAAGAAGAGCTGGTTAGATGGGTGTAATTGTAGCTATGGGCACAGGGTGATAGATTGGTGAGCGCTGCCAACACTCCCTCGCCTGGACTGGGGGACAAAATGAATTTTTTTTGTAACTAGAAATGGGATGTCTGTGTGTGTGTGTGTGTGTGTGTGCGCGTGTTGTTTTCTGTAATTGGTGAGATAAAGCTTGCTCTCCAAACATTGCTTTCTGAAAATTCACAAAACTGGTATCCTTGTCCTTAAGTTCTTTACTACCCACCCACTCACATTATCTTGCACGCACGCACACACACACACACACACACACACACACACACACACACACACACACACACACACACACATTCACACACACACAACCTCTATTACCTAACATCACGTGGGGAATACACTCTGTTTTACCCCAGTCTTTGCGTCGGTAGGTCCAGCCCACCATGATGCAGGACAAGATTGATGGCCTAAACAAAGAGATGGTCCTTCCACCTATTCAACAGAACAGACCTGCAGTAAGGACCATTGCCTACACAACACCCTCCTACTGTCTGACACCCTGCTTTTAGCATGAAGTGCACTAACCTCAGTCTCGTCACATGGTACACATGCCATCCAGATTTTGTCTTAGCCGTAAGATAAATACCCATATGGACCCCAGCTGATCCTTTCTTCTCAGCCAGAGCAGTGTGGCTGCAGGGAAGGGTTGGGGATAAGGTGATGCTACCAAGCCACTATACTAGCAAACCAATATACCAGCAAACATCCAGTTAATAACTAGGGGAGAGTTATTCTAGATTAAGATTACTCTACCAGCCCCTCCTACTAAGCCAGAATACCAGCATCCTACCCAACCGCTACACCAGCGTCGGCAAGCATGCTACAAACAAATGCTACGACATGCTAACAAATCAATATACCAGCTATATATACTGCTAACTATATCAGCAAGCATGATAGAAATCCAACCAACATCCCCTCCCTCAGTATGTTTTCTCCTCTCGCCACACCCACTCACTGGCGCCCACTCCTACCTCAGACATAGCTTTTACTCCCTGCATGAAGCAGCACCCACAAATGCCTAATTCACATACTAAGTGTTAAGGTTGACCCTCCATCCATCCAACCATCCAACCTCCACGGGGCGTAGCCTTGTCCAACCTCGCTACTCCATCTCTTCTGCCAGCTCGGTATATCTAAGCATTTTCCTTCTACATCCACATACTCACTGATGTGCTGTGACTACCTAATGCTAGGGCTTACACATGCCTGTATTAACTAATACTTGCAGAATATAATAGTACATTGTATATGATACTGTTGTGTTTGTACTGTTGTGTTTCCCTGCCTCTCAGTTGTCATGGGCCGTGAAGATCAAGAAAAAGCTGAAGGTGGTGGCTCCCTACCTGGGCAAGTTCAGACCAAATGTGGGCCAGTGCTGTCACCAATGCACCCCAGACAGTCTGGTGAGACAGTGTCCAACGTAGAGGAGGAGGAGGAGGAGGAGGAGGAGGAGTGTTAAGAGAGTGAGAGGAGGAAGAACAGGGAGGTAGAAAAAGAGACCAATGTAATGAGCAGTGGGCTCAGTGTTCATAGCGTCTACGAGACCTGTTTTGTTTCTGCACTGTGCTGTAGTGCCATTATTCCCTCTAATTAAGCTTAATTGGATGTGGAGGCCTTGTATGCGTCCACATGATCTATAGAATAACACTGGCACAATGTGTAGACTTGGAGATAATGCCCTTAGAGAGGGGGGTGACCTGACACACTAAGCTCATTTAGCAATTTTGGAGATGCCTTAATAGATGTCCCCATTCAGACAGCGTCCTTCAGGGCTTCTTGGGTTATAATGATGTCTTTCAAGTGATGAATGGGATTTTGTTTAACGGAGCATAATCTGGGTTGATGTTATGGCGCAGGCTAGCTGTGAAATGTCTGTGATTCTCTTGTGTTTGTCCCTTTTTAATGTCACGGCTCAGCGCAAGCAGCTTGGACAAAACTCTCCTTCCCTTGGCTTCCAGGACCTGCTGTGTGTAAACGAGACACGCACCAGGTATTGTCAATTGTCAATATCTACCCAGAAAATACAAATAAAATAAAATCTTGCAGTACGCACAAACGCACCCACACACATTTCCTGACCGCCTGCATTTTGTGTTGTGTGCTTCAGGTATCGCGGCTGGCTGGTGCGGAGGGTGTGCTGCGCGCTGTTTGTGAATGGATGCAAGGTTTACCCTAGCCATGTTGGCGGCAGGCTGGAAAGAGTCTGTCAGAGCAACAGGTACCTGAGGGGGAATGAGGAAGAGATGCCATAGAAGAGTAAATAAGCGATGGGATACAGAGATACAGAAAATGAAACAGGCCCTGGCAGAGAAGGAAAGAGAGAGAGAGAGGAGGAGATAAGAGATACAGACAGAGATATAGAAAATTAACGGTAACGTGGGGCCTGTGCAGAGCGGATGAAGGGAAATGGGATAACTTCGGGACCGTTGCCAGACTTCCCCTATCTCTGTCACTGAGTCTTCAGCTTATATCTGTTGTTTTCTCTCCCTCAAATCTAATTGAGTTTAGCCTTTACGTAACCTCTTCACTCAAAGATGTTGTTGTCTTACGGGAACGTTTGGTGTCAGTGTTTGTCTGCGCGCAGCACAACAGCAAGCTTTGTGCCGCGTTAACCCTGCTGTCCTGTGACCATGTGTTTCAGAGTGCAAGAGGCTCTCACAGCAGAACATAAAGCACCGGAGGGGAGAGACAGCCAAGGGCAACTCAACCGCCTCTCAACATACCTCCCCCTCATTAACACCTGCATCTCGCCTGGCCTCTTACGGTGTGTGTGTGTGTGCATGTGTGGGAGGGTGAAGGTGTGAATGAGAGACGGGAGGGAGGGAGGGGGAGAGATTTGTATGTTTCTTTGTGTATTTCTTGTTCAAAGCTGCAATATGCAACTTTTTCACATAAAAACAACAAATACATAGGATATATTATACATTATCAGTGTGTGTGTTATCAGTGTGTATTTAACTTCTGGAGGGATTCTGAACTACTTGACTCATCTAGAATAGTTTGAGTATATTTTTCTTGCTTACCAGGTTGCTGTTAGCTGTACTTTGATTGCTTAAGTAGTAGTGCTTTAATCAGTAGTCTATTGTTAGCTGCTAGTTGGTCAGTTTCTCTTTGTGTCATAGCCCCTATTGAAGGTAGTTTCACCAAGCTAGGCCAATTGCCTTGTTAATTGTCTGGGAGGGGCCTGCACTCCTGGCAGACAATTAGCAATCAGTGGAAGCAGTCTTAAACCACTGCTGCTTTGAAAGCGCCAGGCAAACGAAGGCTTGGTGAACAAAGGCAACAGGCGACTTTTTCAAGCCCGACTTCTTCAAAGATTTGGTGCTTCTTCTCTTCATAAACCGTATCATTGTATTGTGATCTACCATGTGTTTGCTTCCTATTCCTGTCCTCTCCTCTTTCCGGTGGTCGCACAGACGCTGGGTCACACCCAGACGCCGCGACCCCACTAATCTCATCTATCCTACTCTCTCAACTCGCGTTGAGCAAGTGGTGGCAGGGGGGCTGTGGAACTGCCAGTCGGCTGTGCCGAAAGCTGAGTTCATCTCAGGCTACGCATCCCTGCTCTCCCTCAACTTTCTTGCTCTAACTGAGACTTGGATCACCCCAGAAAACACTGCCACGCCCGCTGCTCTGTCAGATGTGTACTCTTTCTCTCACACTCCCAGAGCTGCGAGGCGGTGGTACTGGCCTGCTAATTTCCAGCAAATGGAAATACTCTCTTTTTTCTCTGCCACAATTCTCTCCTTCCTCCTTTGAATTTCATGCTGTCACTGTTTCTCATCCAGTCAAGCTCACCATCGCGGTTGTGTACCGCCCACCAGGCCCTGCTGGTGAGTTCCTGGAGGAGCTTGACACACTAGTCTCCCACTTCCCTGACGATGGCTCTGGACTCATCCTTCTCGGTGACTTCAACATCCAGACTGAGAAGCTTGACCTTCTTCTTTCGTTCCTCGCCTCCTTCGACCTAGCCCTCTCCCCATCTCCTCCTACCCACAAGGCTGGCAACCAACTGGACCTAATCTTCACCAGACACTGTTCTACTGCCAACCTCTCCGTCACTCCTCTTCATCTCTCTGACCACTACTTCATGTCCTACACTCTCTCTCTCTCCTCTCCCCCCTCACATCCTCTCCCTACCCACATGGTTTCTTCTCGTCGCAATCTCCGCTCGCTCTCTCCCACTGATCTTTCCTCTTCTGTTCTCTCTGCTCTCCCTGCCCCTGAATCTTTTTCTCTCCTATCCCCTGATACTGCCACTGATCTTCTTCTCTCTACTCTGTCCTCTTCTCTGGACCATCTCTGTCCCCTCACCTCCAGGCCTGCACGCCAAACTCCACCTGCCCCTTGGTTGTCGGACTCAGTGCGTACTGAGAGACGGAGCCTGAGAGTGGCTGAGCGCAAATGGAGAAATGGCAACCTCCCGGAGGACCTTCTTACCTTCCAATCTCTCCTTTCCACATTTTCCTCCTCTCTATCTGCTGCTAAAGCTGCATTCTTCTGCACTAAAATTCAAACTAACCCTAAAAAACTCTTTGAAACTTTCTCTTCCCTCCTCCAACCCCCACCCCCTCCTCCCACCTCCTCCCTCCGCCCTGACGACTTCGCCAACTTCTTTGACAAGAAGGTCAACGATATCCGATCCTCCTTCCCTCACCCCCCGGCTGGTGCCCTGCGCACCAACCGCACCTATCTGCCTTCCACCCATCCCTCTCTACCACCCTCTCCACCTTTTCCCTTCCCACCTCCCTCCCTATCCCATTTTTCTCCCCTCTCCCCAGACGAGGTCCTTCACCTTGTTACATCTAGCCGCCCCACCACATGCTCCCTTGACCCGGTCCCATCCACTCTGCTTCAGTCTACTGCACCTGAACTCCTTCCCTTCCTGACCCACCTCATCAACACGTCTCAGGTGTCTGGATGCTTTCCCTCTGCTTTCAAGACTGCCAGAGTCACCCCCCTTCTGAAGAAACCAACACTTGACCCCTCTGAGGTCAAGAACTACAGACCGGTTTCCCTTCTACCCTTCCTATCAAAAACTCTTGAACGTGCTGTCTTCAAGCAACTGTCCTTGTACCTCCACCAGAACAACCTCTTGGATCCCCACCAGTCTGGGTTCAAAGTGGGTCACTCGACCGAGACTGCCCTCCTGGCAGTGACGGAGTCGCTCCATGCCGCTAGAGCGAACTCTCTCTCCTCTGTCCTGATACTCCTGGACCTGTCTGCAGCGTTTGACACGGTGAACCACCAGATCCTCCTCTCCACCCTTGAGGGGATGGGTGTCTCAGGCTCTGCACTCTCCATGTTTGCATCCTACCTAACGGATCGCTCCTACCAGGTGACGCTGAGAGGGTCTGTGTCAGAACCACGCAGGCTCACTACTGGGGTTCCGCAAGGCTCGGTTCTAGGCCCTCTCCTCTTTTCCCTCTACACAACATCTCTTGGTTCTGTTATCCATTCACACGACTTTTCCTACCACTGCTATGCAGATGACACCCAGCTGATCCTGTCATTTCCCCCCTCTGACACACAAGTGGAGGCACGCATTGCTGCGTGTCTGGCAGACATCTCGGAGTGGATGTCGATGCACCACCTGAAGCTCAACCTGGACAAAACTGAGCTGATGTTCCTCCCGGGGAAGGGCTGTCCGCACCGAGACCTGGCCATCACCATTGATAATGCTGTGGTGACGTCAACTCGGACTGCGAGGAATCTGGGTGTGACCCTGGACGACCAACTGTCGTTCTTGGCAAACATCGCATCAGTGACACGCTCCTGCAGATTCCTCCTCTACAACATCAGGAGGATTCGCCCCTTCCTCACTGACAAGGCAGCGCAGGTGCTCATCCAGGCTCTTGTCATCTCCCGCCTGGACTACTGCAACTCCCTCCTTGCTGGTGCCCCGGCGTTTGCCATCAGACCTCTGGAGCTTGTTCAGAAAGCTGCAGCTCGTCTGGTGTTCAACCGCCCCAAGTTCTCCCATACAACTACCCTTCTCCGTTCTCTACACTGGCTCCCTGTAGCGGCTCGCATCCAGTTCAAGACCCTGGTGCTAGCCTATAGGGCAGTGAAAGGAACAGCTCCTTCTTACCTCCAGGCTATGGTCAAGCCTTACACCCCCGCCCGACCACTTCGCTCTGCTGCCTCGAGGCGACTGGTTGCCCCGTCGCTCAGAGGGCCCTGCGGCCGATCTACACGGTCACGGCTCTTCTCTGTCCTGGCCCCGCAGTGGTGGAATGAACTCCCCACTGATGTCAGGACAGCAGAGTCGCTGCCCATCTTTCGCCGCAGGCTGAAAACCCACCTCTTCAGGAAACACTACCCTGACTCTTCCTCTTAGCCTTGCCTATTTGTCGTCAATTATGTGTCTGAGCTCTTGTTTATTGGCTCTTGTTCATTTGATACACTTATTTGTCTTAGCTCTTGCTTATTTGGTTCACTTATTTGTCTTAGCTCTTGTTTATTTGATTCTCTTATTTGTCTCATTTGTTTAAGATATAGTAGGTTGCTAACTTATTGCACTCTTACCTTAACACTAGTTATGCTCTTAGTTGCTTGTTTAGGAAAGAAATGCACTTACGATTTCTGGTGACTAGTAGTTTTCTTGCCTACCTATGTTGAATGCACTTATTGTAAGTCGCTTTGGATAAAAGCGTCTGCTAAATGACCGTAATGTAATGTAATGTGTTCATGCCTAAATCCCCCCCATTTTCTGAAAATTGTCTTTTCAGTGATGTCGGGGATGTTTTTGGGCATATACCATTTGCTGTGGGTGTAGCCAGTGGTGAGCTGGGTCGTGGCTATGAAGGTGAGGGTAGCGGTCATAGCACAGGGCAGTCATAGCAACAACAGCAATGGCGGAAACCAGTAAGAAAAGACAAGGCCCATTCAAAAACACAGGTGACCATTCGCGTTGCTTTTCCATGCTCACACAATCTGCAAGAGAGGAAAGAGTTGAGGAGTGACACAGAGCTGGCATGTTTTATACTTAGCTAGTTAGCTAGCAGGGGACGAGATTATCCCAACACGGTTCATCAAACAGCTCGTCAAGATGAGTGACAGGTGATGGGGCGTGAACCGAAGGAGAGGAGGGCAGTATACTTCCCTGACTCGAGGCGGGAAAAAAAGTTGCATATTACAGCTTTAAACTGGAATTGGGTGTCACGCGTCTGTCTGGCCTCGCGTCTGAGCCTGACATCTCTGTTTTCAGTAAACCTTATTAGAATTCTGTGAGCAGCTGGGGAAATGGAAACGAAACCTTCATCCGTTTGACAAGCCTTTCTTCTCTTATTTCTTTAACCACAGACTTTGGAATCTCTCCTCGAAATCGAAATGTCCTCTACTTTCTCTTCTGCTCCTTTCTTCCCCTCTCTCTCTCTCTCTTACAGCCCTTTATTGCCTCTGCCTTCATTTCTCTCTACAGCTGTCACCCTCACACAGCCCTCCTCCCCTCGTTATCGTTCTCCATTTTGTTTTTTTTCCCGTGTCATCAG
>JAXDDX010000756.1:0-24508 GCA_034670405.1 Hoplostethus atlanticus
CGACCCAATATGGTTCAAGATGTTGCAAATTGCTGTCTTTGTTTGGTAGCATCTATTTTCTTACTGTGTTAAAACCAAAATAAAACGGGGGTGATTTTGGTTACAGAGCAACAGTGGTTGGGGGTTTCTTATGGTTTGGTTTCTTTGTTTGTGCGTTGGTGCATGTGCCCCCACTCACTGGGTTTTTCGTGTTTTAGCAGTTAAAGTGACAGATGAAAAAAGGTTTTTTTGGGGACAATGAAAAGGACAATGAGCAATGCAAGGACAATGCAATGTATTTGAAAGTCAATTTGTATATTTTTCAGTGATTGACCTTTTCTGGGTTATCTGCAGGGCCCTGATGCAGTAAAGCCCGCCAAGCGTATCCATGCGGGGGAATTATTTGCACTACCTTTTGGGAAACCGGGAGCTTCAAGGAATTAAAAACCCAATCTTTTGAGGGATTTTGTACATGTTCACCCCCAAAGTTGATTGGGGCCCTTTTGGTGTTAAACGAAGGACGAATGAACAAAATTAATCGGACAAAAATACATGGCAAAGTAACCTCGTCATTTTTATTTCCCTTTTAAAGGGTTTCGGGGTCGCGCATGCCCTTGAAAAAAGTGGGGGCATGCATACTTTTTCGTTTTAAAAAGGCTGCCGTTTTCAGGTGAGGTTGTCATGAACACCCCCTGGCTGTCCACCAACGACGACATGAAAAGCCATCGGCGTCTTGTTTTCACCCCCCCCCCCCCCCTTTTTCTGTTATTCCCCTCTGGGTCCCCACCCCTCACTTTTGTTTTCTAGCTCTGTATTCCCCTCCCCTCTCTTTCGCAACATTTTTATCCCCCCCCCCCCCCCTCCCTTTTTAAACTGTCCCCCCTCTCTCTCAACCCATCCTTTATCATATGTCTTTTTATCAGTGACAATATTGCCGAAGCATTTACAAAATGTACATTTTAAAAAACCAAAGAGGCAACATTTAAAAACATTCAAACCATATTGAGTTTATTTATTTTTTGGGTTTGAAAGCTGAACTTAAAATGTACAAAACCACCAATACTATAATAGATGTAATTATTTAGTTAGATTCTTTTGATTTTTACTGTAATGTAATGAAAAATTGGAACATGTAGTAAACAAATCAAAAGTGTAAAATCTTCCTCTGCCCCTTCATTTTTTCTTTTGTCCCTTTTTGCCCCCTTTTGAGAAAAAGCATCTCCTTTACGGCCCAAATAAAATTGCATGCGGCCCCCCCCCCCACCCCCCCTCTCCCTTTGCTTCGTCATACCCCCCCCCCACCCCCCATTACCAGGGCCTGTCCAACCCCCACACTATGGTCTCTCTTCTCCAGAGGGCCCCCTTTTGTGTTTGTGTGTGTGTGGTGTTTGTTTTCTGAAATGACTGAGACATACTTTTCCCCCCTTCTGTTTCCCAAATGCTGACTGACCGGCCTCCTGTTTGACTCCCTGAAAATGTGTGTGTTGTGTGTGTGTGTGTGTGTGTGTTTTGGTGTGTGTGTTATAAACACAATCACCTGCTACATAATACAAACATTTACTATATATAATATATAATTTTTCACTCATTTAAAAACCAACTGAATACAGTAAGAAAACTTGCTTGATGATCTTTTATCTAAAAATTCATCTTTTTTTTCAAGTTCAACCCCCTATCAAAGGCAAATGTCTTTGCAAAGTCTTTGCCTTTAGATAGGAGGGTGTTTCCTCAAAACCTTCTCTTCCCTGTCTCTTTTGATTTTTTTAACTCAGTCTCTTATTTAGAAGCTTTAAACAGAAAATTCCCCAAATCCCTGTGAATTTTGGCTGCTTGCATTTTATGCAACATACAAAACCCCCCAGAAAATTTCCCCCCCTTGAGAAAGTTGAGAAAAAAGGTGTTAAAAAGAAATAGTACAAAAAGAGAAATGTTAAAATTCGAACCAGTCATGAAAACGTTTGTGTCACACACATACCGACGGGGCCAGGGGTCACACACAAATTTTGTACAGTTCTTTGACATACAGGAGTTTCTAGTTTTTACGGGAACTCGCAAAAACCAACTTAAATTTAGTCAGAAACAATGGAGGCGGACATGGCAGTGCCGAGTGAATCTTGAGTATCCACCTCGCAAAGGACCTGCCCCGTTTTTGAATAGTAATCCCGAATCGTAATTGGGCGCCCCCGATCAGTTGCGAGGGTTCAGATTTAGCCTGTAATGCTTCACACACCGGGTATTCCTTGCTGATACTCGCTCCAACGAAGTCTTGATCGGGGAACGGTGATTCTCTTAAACACATGGGCAATCATCCTTCCCTTTCCATACCCACTTTTTCCTTTGGGGGCACGGGGGTGCTGGGGGCCCCCCAGCATGATTTGGGTAGAAGGCAGGGAAAAACCCAGTTCCCGGGGAAAATTTAAAAAAAAAAAAAAACCCCTTTTCCCGGAACCCTTTGTTTTATTTTTTCCCCCCCCCCAAAATAAATAAATAAAAAAAAAAGGGGTTGCCAATGGTTGCTCTCCCTTTTTGTCCCCTTTTCCCCAAGTAAAAGCAAATTTTGCAAAATTTTTGCAAAATTTGCAAATTTGGGGTTTTTGAGGGAAAGAGATGAATGAACATAAGAGGAACTGCTGACTTAGAGTCTGAAGGCCAGACAAGAGGGGAGGATTTATTAGTCCTCTCTTCAGTGTTGATGACATGAAACTGCCAGGGGAGAAAATGTGCGGAATAGCTATACGGATGGAGCGCCCGCTATGGTGGGTTTAAAAAAGAAGTGGATTAGCCTCGCTGATATACAAACAAAGTCAGTGAGCAGGGGGGCGATGTCGTTAAATTTCACTGCATAAATTCATCAACAAGTCCTGTGCGCTAAACGTCGTAAAAAACCGGTGGTAAAAGATTAGACAGCAGTTTGAAATTCCAAAGTATTTGAAAGTGACCCCACAAACAACTTTGACAGTGAAGATGTGAAAACAGGAATTTGAGGCAAATCTTTTTAAAACACAAGCTAGAGCAGCAAATGTTTGGGATGGGCCTCAAAGTGTGTCAGACCACATATAATTGTTACTTCATTAGCACCACTGTCAGGCCAACCTTGCAAATAACATTTCTTTTTAAAAATTATTCCTGCAAAATTGATTGAATCGCCACGACATTTTTCGCACTGAATATTTCAACTGCCTGCATCATGGCTATTCCAGAGAACTTTGATACACATACATTTTGAAAAGGGGGTTTTTCCAAAGTGTGCCCAAAGATCATTTTTCTATATGCTCTATACAGTTGCTGTGAAGACAAGTTGGCAATCTTGCAAACTGCGTGTGTTTTGGCCCATGGGGTTGGACAATGTTTAAAGCCGTTCGCGGCATTGTATGATATGGCAATTCATGATTCATTCACTATGCTGCATTCTTCAGCATGGACAGCTCAAACCACAAAAGTAGCACTTTTTGTAGCAGTCTACTTATAGAGTACAGTTTAAAATCAATTAAACACACTATTTAATTTTCTAAAACCATTTTTAATCACACTATTCATTTACTAAAATCATGCTCACTTGTCATGCCCAGGTAATGCTATGTAGTGGACGGTAAACCTTTTTACACGACATTTTTCTTTATTAGGTCAATTCATAATGCAAATCATAAACTAGCATCAAAAATGATGTAAAGTTATATGAAATGGGGTCTATGAGGGAAAAAGGCATAAAAAATAATGATTAATCTTTCTTTATCTTTGCTGATTGGTTGTCTTATTCGCTGACTGGGACACTATTTCACTAGCTATGGCTGATTTCTGAATTGTATAACAAAATATTTCTTAATAGAAACATTCACGAGTGTCATACTGACTTTATAATGCATCCTAGCAGTAAAGTGTTGGCCAGCGCTTGGTTTTTTAATCATCAACAGCTTAGGGAACCCTTAAAGGCAGGCTCAATCCTCAGCGCCATTATCATATATGAAACACAGACAGACACATTATTAAATGTGGTCTTGTGCAACCAGATTTAATATGGTCAAAATCACCATTCCCTGAGACTGTCGGGGGAAATAAGGAAGAGAAAGACAGACAGAGCGAGAGACCCCCGTCACATAACATGTATGGTATGAGAGAAATAGAGGGATAGAGCTTTTAGTGGTAATTTATTTTCTTCAATCCATTCAGTATTAATGTTAAGCTGACACTTCTTTTGTGTGGATGATGTATAGTCAGAAAATGAACGATGAACAATGACAAAATTTATGGCTAACGTGTTGCTTTAACTCAGCCGTGAAAAGGGTTTTGCCCGCTGTAACTCATTGCTCAATTGTTTTCATGTTGAGGCAGAACCAATATGCTGAAACACTGAAGGAGGTGTTTTACATGTTGCTTCTGAAATGTTTTCGTATCACAGAGCCCGAACAGACCACAGGCCCCTATAATCAGATTTATTTTGATCAGATTAGCTGTGCAAAAATAATGGCTAAATATAGAACAAGCAGGCTAGAAAAAAGAAAAGATACCTGAAAAAGATTGTTGTAGTGTGGCTGTAGAAACAGTTAATAGTTTTCTGCCAGAAGCCCTCTTACAGTGGTGACAGTGAAAAAAGTAGCCATTTCTTATACTTTCTCTAATTTCTAGTGAATTAAGCTTGAGTGAAATTAAAATATTCTTCAATTTGCTGGGACCCCACCCAGAACAGAACCCCTGGGTGTCCCCGGGCCTCACTTTGAGAGCCACTGGGTTTACATCAACGACAGTGTGTTAGGTATTCTGTGTTAACTGTGTGAGGACAGAAAAAGTGACAGTCTTTGTAAGGAGTCAATGGGGTAGCAGTGCACTTCATTGTCATTGACCAGGCGATGCACCTGGTTTGTTGTGAGTTAATGGGCTATGGACCAGGTTTGTCCTTGCGAATAGTGCAGTATTAATTTAAGCTGTTTATCTCTGTCTGTGTCCTTTCCTCCTGTTATCTCCACAGTCTGATGCCTCACTGTCTACTATCTACAGTAGAGGGAGCTGTCTGACCGATGGCTCTCACACCTAGATACATTATACTACATTAAGGTTTGACCTAAATGTGTTTTTGAAGGCCGAAACCAGTATTTTTTTTAAATGAAGATATACAAGATCTATTTGGCCATTGCCAAAAATTACCAGTATTCAAATGTTTCCCCAGATTGCAGTTAACGTGAAACCCATTTTTAGCAAAAGGACAATATTGGACCTCATATATAGGTCTAACCCTAATAAGCACCCTTGCTAAGCACATACTGAGAGAAAACGTTCAACCAATGGATCAGGGGTGTAAAGTTACCAGTCTTCTGATGATGACGTTATTAATCTTCCTACAGTACAAAGCATCCAAACACCGACATTTTAAAACACTATAGGGTGTGACTCTTTTGGTCCTTCCAATAAACGATGAATCAATGTAACAGGTCGCGGCCCCCGGGTCCATTAAAGGACAAAACGTATTGATTAACATTTTGATTGTAGTTTAATTTTGTCACTTTTTGGCCTAAGGTTTAATTTGTTTCTGTTTCATGACATGTTAGCATGTTAGTAACACGTGGTGTCCCAAAAATATCTATGTCCTTTTTAGACATGAGACTTAAATTGATCTGTACAGTACCTGTTCAAAGTTTTCTTTTAATTGCTACGGTGTCCTTTTGGCCAATCTATCTTTTTTTGTAAATTGTTCACCATGTCACATCAAAACTAACAAAACAAAGTCTCAGATGAAGAAAATCGTCGTCCCCTTCCTGATTTTGTTGTGGGAACAATGAAGTGCATTCCTCTTCCTCATCTGCTTGTGCTGTGAGCTAAATTCATTTAGAGTCCCTACTGACTCAGTTTCACTTTCCAGTCTATGAATAACTCAGAGTCCTCTTTTCAAACCACTAACTGTTTGGCGGGGTAAAGAGAGCACTTTTTGTCCAGAACCTAAAAAAAATGACTCAAAACTAGCATCGTTGATAAATGTGACTGTGCAATGATGAAAGACTTGAGAGATGGGAAATAAAAAACAAATTATTTAAATGGATTATACTTATCATCATCTTTTGTTTTTTTCTTCTATGGCTAACAACTAATGGTGTAGCACTAATTGTTATGTCTTATTAAATCCAGGGCTCCTGGGGTCTCTCAAATCGTGTCCAGTAATGGAACTCATGCTCAGTCCAGCACCAAGAGAATATTGTTTCTCAACCAGAGAGTATACCGAATTGTAGGTATCATTGGAGAATATGATTGAATATTGATTGAATTGATGAAATTTGGGTTGGAAGATTCAACAGGCGGAAAATCTCTTTATTTTGGGGGTCCTGAATCTCATTACAATCAGGGTGACCTTGTTCATTGTGTAACGTTCGTTTGGGAGCCCCAAAAGTCTTAAAAGTTAGAAGGTATGGATTTCACTCCATTGTTGTTGATATGCAAAGTTGCATTTTTTATCAAGTTTTTGGTATGTCCAAAAACTCTCCCTGACCTCAGGTTTCATGAAGCCACTGGTCGCAGGGATCAAAGTATCCGGACAGATTTAGAAGGAAAAGGTATAGTATCTGCTGCCCCGAGGCGACTGTTTGCCCGTCGCCAGAGCCCCTGCGGCCGATGTACACGGTCACGGCTCTTATTGTGGCCCCACAGTGGTGGTCAAATTTTTTTTAAAATTTTAAACCCCAAAAAAAATTTTAAAACCTTTTGAAAAAAATTTCCCCCAAAATTTTTAAAAAAATTTTGGGGTTTTATTTTTCCCCCCCCCTTTTTTTGATAATTAAAGGTCCCCTTTTTATTTTCCCTTTTTAAAAAATTTTTTTAAAATTTTTTTTTAAAAAAGATTTTTTCGCCAAATGACCCAATCGTTGATAAATGTGACTGAATATTAGACTTGAATGGGGTAAAAACAATTTTTTATTGTTAATTTTTTATTCTTTTTTCTCTAGGCCCAAAATTTGTAATTTATGGTTATTAATTTCCCGGGTCCTTAAAAAAATGTTAATGAACCATCACTCACCCAAAAGAATATTTTCAACCAAAAACCCCCCCCCCCCCCCCCCCCCCCTAAAAAGTTAAATTTTATTTTATAAATGGTAAATTAACCGGGAAATCTTTTTTTTGGTTTTAACCAGGGGAACTTTATGTATTAATGAAACCCCAAAAGTTTTAAAATTGAATGAATGATTCCTTCCATTTTTTTAATAAATCAATTTTTAATTTTTAAGTTTTTTATGATCAATTTATCCCGGTTCAAATGGCCCTGCAGTATCAAGTATAAACAGATTTGGTTTAATTGTCCAAGCGTTTTGCCCGTCACAACCCCGAGCGTTACACGGCACCCCCTTTGGCCTGGGATGAAAAACTATGATGTCGGAAAATGGTTTTACCTAAAAACCTTCCTTTTTGCCCTTCCTTTCCTTATTAAAATTTTCTGTTAGTTGTTTTTCTTTTTTAATTTTATTTTTTTTGTCTTCTCTTGGTAAATTTTTATTTTTTTTTTTAAATTAAAATAGGTATGCAACATTATTGGAATTTTCCTTAGCACTATGCCATGATTTTTTAAAAATTCCCGATTATTTTGAATTAAGGTATTTGAAATTATTGGAATTTTGGTCGTTGGCTGTTAGTAATAGTAAAGGTAAAACTTACAGACGAAATTTTATAAAAACCTACACTTTAGAAAAACCATCAAAGTAGGATTAGGTCACTATAAACTCACTGCCGAGGAGAAAGAGTTCCTATGGAATTTATAGGGAAAATTATAATGTTTTTTCTTAAGAATAACTACAAAAATACTACTACTACAAAATAATACTAAAAATTCAACAATATTTTCCTTTTTATAGTGCTATAGTTTTTTTAGGAGGTAGGGATACAATGTATTCAAGAAAGGGACAAGAAATTTGTGAAAAATTTACCCCGGGAAAAACGATGGTATCCCAGCAAAGGCCCTGGTTCCTTTCATGATTTTCTTTAGTGTTTTAATTTTTAAATTAAAAGGGATCCATCCTTTGCTTGATATAGTTTTCCAGCCAAAAGGTCCATTTTTTAACAGTAGTTCGTTTTTTATTGGGGTTTGCTTAAAAAACATTTGAGCAATAAGCTTAGGGGTTTTTCATCAGGGAAAAAAATAGTACTATTCAAAGTTTCCTTCTCATCTGTCTTGCCTGACACTTTTCTTCCCGGGTTTGCTGTACATTTTCTGTGGTTCTGTGCTTTTCACCCAAGTACTTTTTTATCCATCTATGGGAAACAGGTTTCTTTGTAGGTATCTTTGTTATATGTACTTTTTTGGTATCTGAGTAAGCTGATATTTCAGTAATTTTTTTAACAAACATCTATCCAGTTACAAATGTGTGTGTTGGAGCTAGCAGCAATGTTGCTAACTATAACAAAGGGGAGTAAAATGCCTTTTAAATTTCTATTACAAAATAATAGACTATTGAGTGTGCTTTCTCAAAGTTCACTACCTCTGTCCCCTCCCCTACTCTCTGGGATTACTGCTCTGACCTGGTTTGAACCCGCCCCCGAAGGGCTAAATGCCCCTGGACAGTGAACCACTCAGTCACTTGCCACCCAACTATTGTATATCAAGCTGAGCTCTGTTACAAGGGTCAGGCATTGTGGGTGGTGAAATCGAAGTATGGGACAATCAAGTAGCCTCTCCTCTCTCTCTCTCTCCTCTCTCTCTTCTCCCCCTTTTCTTCTCTCTCTCTCTCTCTCTCTCTCTCTCTCTCTCTTCTCTCTCTCTCTCTCTCCCTTTTTTCTCTCTCTTCTCTCTCTCTCTCTCTTCCCCCTCTCTCTCTCTCTCTCTCTCTCTCTCTCTCTCTCTCTCAACTCCTCTCTCTCTCTCCCTCTCTTCTCTCTCACCCTCTGCCTGTTTGGCAGGAAGTCAAGATCTGTTGAGCCCATCCCACCATCTGGACGTTCAGGTCGAATGCACCAAAGAGAAACACACACACGACACACACACACACACACACACTACTAACACCCCATGACAGATAATGAAGATGTTGTCTGGCTTTGTGTTGTGGGACCCACTGCAGCAGACATGTGGCGCTGAGGGGCAGCTGCTTCACTTTATTCATATTGCGGCCATATTTGATTTATGTATGTGTCGTGTTGGGTTTTTGAGCGAATTTGACTAGACCTTGTCGGGCTGTTTTCTGGTAGCACCATAAAGACGTCAGGCTAAATTATCTTTAGCAGACCTCTAGTCTATGGTCTCATCACTTAATGGCTAAATTGAGCTGGAGTAAATCACACAACCACAGCTGGAAATTTTTCCTTCCTTTCCTCGCTGCACTGAATGGGCTAAGTGGAGCTGGCTGATGATAACAACCAGTCTCCTGCAGAGACTATGTTATTGACGTGACACGTCCTCTTGGTCTGACTCTCCCTCTCAATTTCCTCTCATTTAACACTCTGTCCTATTACTATGACTACATGCATTATAAACCTTCTAATTGAGGCTAAAGGTAAAAAGGAGAAACAGCAGGAGTGAAAATGGCATAAGACATGGCATTAGAGGATGAAAAAACAAGGATGGAATGAAACTGTGAAAGCAAAACGCTACTATCTCTGATGTTTGATAAGCGGTACTATGAGAATAACAGATGTGAGAATACACAGATGATATTTGGCCTTTGGAAAAAGTAAAAGCCAATGGACATTTGTTTTTTTTCAGGCAAAATGTACTAAAAAAAGAGGTGATCTACTTTAAGTTCAGTCTGAGCGCCAGTCTGCCTCAAAAGCCTCTCAAAAAGACACGATCTGAAGAGAACAAGACAGTAATAAAACAATGTCATCACTCCGGGCTACAATTTATATTAGAAAAAAAGGGAGTGCACCCGAATGAATGTTGTCTTTTTCTTCCTTGCCTTTTTTCCCCTTTTTTCTTTTACCGGGAGGACATGTTTACATCATCCTTCTATCAATGGTAACTGACAGGAGCAGAGCAGAAACAGAGAGAGCTCAGCAACTCGATGCGCTGTGGAAAGACTAGAAAGGCATGTGTGGTGTGTGTGTGTGTGTGTGAGAGAAAGAGTGAGCGGAAGATGCGTACGACCACGACTCACGTACAAGTACAAGACTCATGTCAGATCAACATCAGCTGCTTGGTAGTAGATTTGGAGACACAGACTCAAATTCCAATAATGTTATGGGGGCTTTTCTCAGAAACTGCGATGCAATTTGTGAAGTTTTAAGTGGTTTTTTTTGCTGTGAAATTGCAGGAATTAGTAAAAAAAAATGCAACTGCAAGGCAAGTAAAAAAATGGGATTTTTGATATCTATCTCCCATTACTTCTTGGTATAATAAACAGAGGTCTGCTGTATATCACAAAAAGAACTGGAAATTCAGAAAAAAACATGGAGTCAAAGGTACAACAAAGAAATACCACTGTGTGGCAGCTGGTAGGATGGTGGGGTGAGGCTTAACTTGGATCCAGGGGGAGAGTTGAGTCGGTGGACTGACTCTACCCTGGATCCGGGACCGGCTGCGGCCAATTAAGCCTGATTGCAGCCGGGCCCTTTTTAACCTGTGTGTGGATGTGGGACTATGTGAGAGCGCGCCAGTGTGAGAGGCTGGCAGAGCGAGTGGAGTTCGGCAGGAGACGGAGTCGAGTCGGACTGTGTGTGGGAGAGGGAACGAGCCAGCAGCAGCCGCGCCCAAGCGAGGTCCACGGCGGGGTTGCCGGGACGGAGGCGAGGGTGCAAGATGGAGTGGGAGAGTGGCCCGCCGAGGGCGGCGACGGCAGCCTGCCAAGCTCCGGAGGATGCAGCCAGGACCAGCCTGGAAGGGCTGGCCAGTCGGGGTTGGGGCGGGAAGCCCGGCGGACTGGACCAGCCTTGGTGCTCCGCGCCTGACCTGCCGGGAGGGAGGAGGCGCGTGCCGGGGAAGACGGTGCTCTACACTGCCGTCAGTGCCGGGCCGGGTTTATATTGCGGGTTAGCAAATAAAACGGCCCGCTGGCTAGTTAACTCTCCTCCTGCCTATGTCTCTGTCTGTCACGGACCCCGGTACTGTGGCGAGCCCGCCACACACTGTGTTTTGGATTCTGGTCTTAATAAATAAGAACCAAATAAAATCAGTCAATTGGTGTGTTTCATGATTATTAAACTGCATAGTTCCATCTGACTAACTATGCAAAGCAAAGGCTCAGGATAAATGGAAACTATAATAATACAGGTTAAAAGTGTCTAAACTTCTTCCCCCTGTAGGGGTTAATAAAACTTGCATTGAAAATACTTGAATCCTGCAGGGATTGGTTGAATTTGCATTAATTATTGTGATTGCAAAATTGCAAATTCCTGGAGGCACTGATATATGCAACAATTTTACTTCCCAAGTAGTAAGTAGTAGTACTTCCAAATCATTTATGCTTATCTAAAACAACATTTTTTGCTCTTCCTACAGCTCATAGCAATTGTGATTCTGCCATCAGTCCATCAGTACCAGCATGGAAATGATAAGCTGCCCAGCAACAAGGCTTGCAGCGTGCGTGTGTATGTGTGTGTGTGTGTGTGTGTGTGTGTTAGAAGCACACCAAGGCATACAGTATCCTTAAGGGGTAGCACTGCTGAAGTAGTCACAGCGTAGCTTTATAATCCCAGTAGACAGACACTTAAGTGAGAAGTAGCTCTGCCTGTTGATTGGTCGATTTGCCTTTTGCTTTACACGTTGCGGGGATGCTGCAGTCATTATCACTGAGTGTCACTGGGACCCTGCCAGTTTGTGTCATAGTGTGTCCCCCCTGTGAGAGGTTATTAGAGGTGATTGTTTTTCTAATCAAAAAATATGTTAAAAAAAATGTCATGAGCGAGTATACTAAAAAATTCCTACTAAATATTAGGCAGTTTGAGTTCTGAGACACAAACCTATTGTTTCCTTTGTTTTTCAACTGGTTATTTTTTCAGGTCCTGGTGACAACTTTAATTTTACGCTATTGTGAATTAAGCTTGTGTTAAGTGCTTTACATAGTGTCATCAGATGGCAAAAAATGTTTGTATAGCTGTATACTTTGTTGAATGTACTTTGTTGTTATGTACACCAACTCACCAAGGGAAATTCGCATTAAAGGTGCTGTGTGTATCATTTTAACATCAATAAATCAACATTAGTATAATCACTGTAAACAAACGAAACCATCACTGAGATGGGATTGAGAAGATCTCTACTGGCTATTTGGAGGGAAATCTGCTTTATTGCTTTACGGCACAAAACAGGAAGAGTGCGTCATTCTTCCAGCCCTAACAGAACTAAAGCTTTGAGAGTTTTTCTCGATGGCAGATGGTGGAAGGAGTGAAAGGCCAACGTGTTGATCCTCTTCAGTAAAGGCAAAGACACCAGGGAAGGGGCAGGGAGGGGGGCAGGAAGCAAAGGGGTTCATGGGAAATGTGTTCTTAATTTGGAGAAACACAAAATGCTACACACAGCACCTTTTACATGTAAATGCTCCTGGTGATTAAACTGATTCTGGTTGTGAAAAGGACCGCTAGCTAGATATGCTGTCCAATTGGTGGCATGGACTCTTCTTGACCTCCTGTCGCGTTATTTCTCTTCAACCCTCGTGTTTTTTTATGAACAAACTCAAGGGTGCCCCTGAGGGGGGAATCCAAAAAATAAAGACAGCATTCGCTATTCTTAGAGCGGGACATTTCCCCCACAAAAAGCCGGGATTCAAACAAAACGTTTAAGTGGTTGTGGTCAGTTTGGAAAACAGTTCATTGCCGGGAGCTGGTAGTTCAAACAGGGGTGAATGGCCTTGACTATTAAAAACAACACACTTTACTTAGTACCATAAAATGGTTTATTCCCTTTCTTCTATTTGCAAAAAATGAGTCATTTTGGGGTTCTAAAAAAATTTAGAACCCATCTTCTGGCCCATGATATATGGATTCTGACATTGTTTGTACTTTTACCAGGAAAAAGGAAGCTAAATGAGACCATAAATGGGGGTAAATATTGGTAGGAGTTTTCAACTAGGCAGTTTCTATAGACAACTAAAATGAAAATGTCAAAACCGAGCCCAAACTAAGTGTTTTTAAATATTTTTCTTGCTGTCTTTTTCGCAAAGGCATTCTATTTTTTCTATTTTTTTGTCTTTTTGTACGCCATGGTCCTCAAATTGACCCGGCCAGAATTGGTTTTCCATTCTGCCAGGGATTTCCCTTTTTTTTTTAAAGGGGCAGGTTGGGCCCCGCGAATGCAATTTCCCCGGTAGGATAGAAAACCCGCATTTTTAGCCCCTGAAAGGGGGGCCCGGGTTTTAGGCCACTGTTTTAGCAGTACCTTTCATTTCTTTAAAAGTGAAATTTTTTTTTTTTTTTTTTAAAAAAAAAGGGGGTTTGGGGGGGAAAGTAAAAAGGGTACTCTTTCTCCCCTGGCTTCATTCTTTCCATCCCTTTTCTACCTCCCTCACATCCATCCTTTTTTTTGTTCCCCCCCCTTTAAAATTTTTTGGGGGGCGGGAAATTTTCCCCAAAAGTCAGGATTTCAAATGCCAATTTTTTTTTTTAAAAAAAAAACCCCCAAAAAAAATAAATAATTTTTGAAAAAATTAAACTTTCCCCCCCCGAGGGTTTGGGAAAAATTTGGGAAAATTTTAATAAAAAAGTTAAAGTTTTTTTTCCCCTAAAAAAAATTCAAAATTTTTTTTTTCCCCCATTGGGAATTGTTTTTAAGGGGTTTTAAAAAAATTTCTTTTTTTCCTATCCCAAAATTTTTTTTTTTGAAACCCTTAAAAATTTCCCTCAAAATTGCCCTTAAGGATGGGGGGGAAACACAAAAAGGATAAGTTCCCCAAAAGGGGGGCCCCTGTTTTTTGTTTTTTTTTAGAAACAAAGAAATCCCTTCCTTAAGGGGTTGTTTCCGGGAAATTTTACCCCTTTAAAGAATTTGGGCCCTTTGTTTTCCCCCCTTTTTTTTTACATTTGGGGTTCCCCCAAAAAAAAAAGGGATTTCGTTTTTAAAAACTTTGGAAAAATAGGTTTTTTTTTTTATAAAAATGAAAAAAAAGGGGTTTAAAAAAAGTGCCAAAAAATTTTTTCCCTTTAAAAAAAAAAAATTTTTTTTTTTTAAAGGGTTTAAATTTTTGGGTTTTAAACCTTTTTTTCCCTTTTGATTGGGGTTTTTAATTTTAAAAGGGTAAAAAAAAAATTTTTAACAAATTTTGGATGATTTTTTTAAAAAAAAAAAAATTTTTTTTTAAAAAAAAATTGGTTTTAAACTAAAATAAACTTAGAAATTTGACAAAAAGGGGAAAGGGAAAAAACTTTGGAAGGAAAGAAAGGGGGGGGGGAAAAAAAAGGTGGTTTTTCCCAAAAAAAACCAAAATTTTTAAAAATTTGGGAAATGTTGGTGAAAAATTTGATTTTTTGGGAAAAGGAAAGCCCAGAAGGGGGGGGGGGGGGTTTTTTTGGGGGGTTTTCAATTTGGGAAAAACCAAATGGACCTAGGGGTCACAAAATTTAAGAGACACACTTTCGTCAATCTGCTTAGAGCAACATTTGGCCCCCAAAACCATGATATCTACAAACTTTAAAGTTTGTTTGCACTCGAAACATCACTGAGCGGGAGAAACAAAAACGAGAATGGCCTATACTAATCTATAAACACATTACTTTGTACCTTGAAATGTTATTTCCTGGTTTTCTATTTGCAAAAATTTATTGTTCTAATATTATTAGAACCTCATTCTCCTGATTAGATTCTGCATTGAGTTGTAAGTTGCCAGGGAAAAGGAAGCTAAATGAAGACCAAAATGGGGTAAATATTGGTAGGAGGTTATGCAACTAGGAAGATTACATATAGACAATACTAAAAATGAAAATGCCCAAAACCGAGTCCAAACTAAGTGTTTTTAAATAGTTTCTTGACTGTCTATACGCTAAGAGCATTCTATTTTTTCTATTTTTAAATTGTCTTCACTTTGTACGCCAGTGGTCCTCAAATCTGACCTCTGGGACCGACTACTGTGGTTTTCCTTTTCTCCATAGTTTCCAAATTCATCTGTCTAATCAGGGAAAAGTTTTAGTCCAGGCGAATGCAATTAACTACCTGGTAGGATAGAAAACCAGCAGTACTCCAGCCCCTGAGGGCCGGATTTGAGGACCACTGTTGTATGCAGTACCTTTCATTTCTTTAAAGATGCTAAATGTAGGATTTTCTTATTGGTGTTTTGCTGCAAAGGCAGTTGATTGCAGGGTTTCAGGTGGCATAAGTCCACAGTGGACCTACATCAAGGGTACTCTTTCTCCCATGGCTTCATTCTTTCCATCCCTTTTCTACCCTCCCTCACATCCATCATCGTTTCTTGTTTCTGCTATCCCCTCCTCTTCCTCAGTGGTAGGATGGTTTCAATGTAGTGCCTTCCGCCCTTCTCCGTCCTCCATCTTTCATTCCCTCTGGGACACTGTCATCTACTTTCCCCTTGTATCCTCACCATTAAGTGTCCTCCACGCTTACTTGTACCTCTTCACCCCATACCCAATCCTTTTCCTTCCCTTCTTCCTCAGCCCTTACCACCTGACACCAGATCAATCCTTCACCTCTTGTTTCTCCTCCTCCTCCTCTGTCTACTCCACTGCAACAGAAGCCCCTGGGCCATCTTGTATTCTGTTTCCTGTGTTTCATGTATAATGCAGCGGGTCCCTTCCTCGCAGAGAAAGGGCCTGTCAGAGCATAGGGTAGGGCAGAGGGAGCAGAGTCCAGGGAGATCTGACAGTGTTGCTTGTTATGGTGCTTGTCAATATTGTTTTTTTTAAGGCCGATAGTTTTGGACTTAAGTTGCCGATAGCTGACATTTTGCACCGGCATTCAATATCTTTAAATATAACAATTCCTGACAATTGTTCCAGACAACAAACCGCTGAGGATGTTGTTGCAGAATGTAAGGTGTTTAAGAGGTGGTGTTTGACTCGTGTAATGTCCCACCCTCTGTGTGGGAGAGTGCTCATATGGCAAACAGATATATCGGTCTAGCCCAGTTGAGTCTGATTAATATTGAAAGAGAGATAGATAAGGATGGAGGGTCTGCTGAATATGGATTAGCTAAAAATGAAGACAGGCCAGCTAGGAGACGTTCAGCATACATTAAGAGCCATTATCATTAACCACCGCCATTTGCTAATTAGGACATAACTATTAAGCTACTGAAGTATTAAAACTGACGCTAAATCCAAGTAAAGACTAGTTACAAGCTTTTGGTGTTTCTTATTCGGAATTACCACTATGAGTTTGATGGGAGCGTTTTTTTTCCCCAGTCGGAATGGAGAAAAGGGGAGTTTGCAGCTTTAATCCACATCGGCCTTCCAAAACCGGTATCGGTGGAAGCCTAGTTGACAGACCTGGCCTGACCCAGGGGCCAAGAGATTCTCTCTCTCTCTCTCTATCTTTCTCTCCTACACACAGCTAACAGCTTTTACATAAATGCCTGCCCCCAGCCATAATCATCAGCTGGCTCTGTTATGTCAGAATATAATCTCACCATACTGTTGGACCAGAGCCAATTTCTCACACACACACACACACACACACACACACACACACAGAGAAGTGTAATTATCATAATTGTTTCCAGCGTTCTAGGAAATACCATGGCGGGCCCAGACTCTAGACTATAACCTGCATTACAAGGAATCATTTCCCTGAGGCATTATGCTGTGTTAACTCCAAAATAGACTGGAACATTTCCTTTGAGTCCAAGGTTAGAACCCATTTTACAAAACTAATCTAATGGAAAGGAACAGGAAATTCATAGTGGTAATTCTTTTTCATTTTAGAGCACTGTAACAAGATTGGGATGCCCTCTTGCTCGAGATTTGCTTTGTTATTTCTCACAGAATGAAATAAAACAAACCTTTTTCATGAGCCTTAATTTTCACTAACCATACTGAATTGCATCCGTTGGAAATTAACCACTATTTCTGGGTGCCCTGTTGTTTGAAATGCATTATACATAATGAATTTGGGACTGTGACATGAGAATCTGAGCTTCCTGTAACCGTACCTCCAAGCTGATGTGTTAAATATATCCTGCCATGTGTTTCTGTCAGGTTGTGTTAAAGCTACAATGTTGAACTTTTTGCCTTGAGTCATGAAGTGTATTCTTAGTCCCGCCCCGATGTTTGTCACTCACCTTGATGAGCTGTATACCTTGAAATGGCTTGGTTTATGCTTTCTTTTCTTACTTCTTTCCTCCAATGCTGTTGTTGGGTAGGGTTAGCAGGACTCAGCTGTTTCCTGTTTGCCGTTCTCGCCGCCCGGTGTTTTGCAAACAGCTCCGCTAAACTTCGCTCCATCTAAAACTTTAGATCACCGAATCCCACCAGACAACTACAGATTCGGTTTATTTTATTTGTTTTGTCTTTGTTTTGTCTTTGTTTTGTTCTTTTTGCATCCGACCGTGTCAATTTTTCCACCAGCGTATTTTTCGATCTCAGCTGCCGGCTCCCCCATACAACCCGACCTAGTCTCCCAACCATACCAAGGGTAAGCATGGCTTCTTGTTCTCCGTGCCCCTCTTGTGTGCTCGTTTTAGAGAGGTTGTCTCTGTTAGAGAGACGTGTCCGTCAGTTAGAAGCGTATAGGCCGATTACCTTAGACGAGACGGGCACCCCAGACAGCCTAGATACGTGGCCATCTAGCCGGCTCACGAGCGCTAGCAGTAGCCCGAGCATTAGCGAAGATAGTGTAGCTCCATCGGCAGTGGGTGACGAGTTTGTCCCGGTCTCCGGACGTCGGAGAGCCCGCCGGTTCCAGCCGCCACTTGTGCGGCCCGATTCGCCACCGGTGCCACCGATGGCTAATCGTTTCACTGTTCTTGCTAGTCCCCGTGGTCGGCGCGTCTCCCCGGCTCCCCGGACCCGCCGACTGTCTCGCACCCTAGTTATCGGCGATTCCATCACCCGTAATGTTAGGCTTGAGTCGCCGGCCGAGGTTTTCTGTTTACCTGGGGCCAGAGCTACCGACATTGAGGCTAACTTAAGGGTGCTGGCGAACAATAGGTTCAGACACAAGGGTAAGAAAGAGGCAAACGGTCCACCCAGTGAGTATAGCAACATCATAGTACACGTCGGCGCCAATGACATTAGGATGAGGCAATTGGAGGTCACCAAGCTCAACATAGCCAGGACATGTGACCTCGCTAGGAAGATGTGTCGGCATCGATTAATTGTCTCTGGCCCCTTACCTTTCGCGAGGGGCAATGATGAGAGTTATAGCAGATTAGTCTCCCTCAACCTCTGGCTGGCGAAGCACTGTGAAGAAAAGGGATTAGTCTTCTTAGATAACTGGCCCTCCTTCTGGGGCAAACCCGGCTTGCTGAAAGCTGACGGCCTCCACCCTAATGGGGTAGGCGCTGCTTTATTATCTAGCAACATAGATAGATGTTTAAGGGAAAGCTGACATCTGTCCGTAGAGCTCGCCGGGATGCAGGTGATTAGAGAACCTGCTAGGCCTAGAAAGGGTGTGGAGTCTGCCAGGTTAGAGCTTACAGCAGAACAGACTGAGACTGTGCCCCCCGCTCGCCATTTTTCCCCCATATCTACCGAGTTTTACCAGTCTGCTTCTACTTTATCCTCTGGCAGCGGCACCTCTCGATTTGAAAATTACAGTACAGTCCTTCCAATTAAGACTGTATCTTTCTCCCACCGCGCCCGTCAAATTTCCTACCGACCCACAGTAAATTACAGCAACTTAATTGAAATTCGACCCACGCATACTGCCATTAACATTGATAAAAACTCTAGCAGTAGTGAACGCCTCACGGTGGGCTACATCAATATAAGATCATTGTCAACAAAAGCGTTACTGATCAATGATTTGATTACTGAACATAATCTAGACATGATGGGTCTCTGTGAAACCTGGCTAAAGCCAAATGAGTTTTTGCCTCTAATTGAAGCTTCTCCCCCAAACTTTCTTAGTTCTCAGGTTGCCCGGGAGACAAAAAAAGGAGGGGGTGTTGCCCTGATATTTAACCCTATCCTTAGTCTTACTCCCAACACTAACAACAAATTTACATCCTTCGAAGTCCTGATTCTGCGCCCTACAGCTACGAATCTCCCATCATTCTACTTAGCAGTACTTTACCGCCCACCTGGGCCCTATTCGCTCTTCTTAGAAGAGTTCTCCAATTTCATTTCGGACTTAGTGACCCGAGCTGATAATATTCTCATTATCGGTGATTTTAACATTCACCTGAATAATTCCACCGATCCTCTCAGTAAGGCCTTCCTAGATCTTATTGATACTTGCGGCCTCACTCAATTTGTTAATGAACCAACCCACCATGGCGGCAACACCCTTGACCTGGTTCTGACCCGTGGCATTCCTGTTTCTGCTTTAGTGGTCTCCTCTTATGTGCCCGCCTTATCTGATCACTATCTCATTAAATTTGAAATCAAATTGATCTTCCCACGCCAAAAATGTGAAGATACTTATATTAGTCGTCGTATTAATGCCACTATGGCCTCGTTACTATCTGAAAAACTGCCCAGCTTTCTCGCATCACTCTCTGGTCATGTTGGCTCACTCGACAATTTTGCCAACGAACTAAACGCTAGCCTTACCAACGCGCTTGACTCAATCGCCCCGTTAGTCACTAGAAAACACCACGCTAGGAAGTTTGCACCGTGGTTTACCCACGACACTCGTGCACTTAAACAAGCCTGTAGAAAACTAGAACGTAAATGGCGATTGACCAAACTCGAAGTCTTCCGGCTTGCCTGGAATGATAGCTTGCTAAATTATAAATGTGCACTCTCGTCAGCCAAAACTGCACACTTCTCTAGGTTAATCAGTGCAAATAAAAACAACCCAAAGTTTCTATTCGACACTGTTGCTAAGCTAACACGGAATCCCTCCCCCTCTGATAGCTTTCTGTTTTCTCCGAATGATTTCATGTCCTTTTTTAGTCAGAAAATCACGCTGATTAGAGATGAGATCACCAGTACACTCTCTACTGGCGGTGCCGTCTCACCCCTGAAAAGTCCACTTGGTGTTCCCCGGGCTGAATGTCTTTTCTCACAGTTTGATTTAGTTTCCTTAGACTCTCTCACCAAGCTAACTCTGTCTTCAAAACCCACGACCTGCATGCTTGACCCTCTACCTGCTAAACTGCTTAAAGAAGTATTCCCTATCCTAGGACCCTCCATTCTCTATATGATCAATCAGTCGCTCTCCACTGGCACGGTGCCCTCCGCCTTTAAAACGGCCGTGATCAAGCCACTACTGAAAAAAACGAACCTTGACCCCGAGGTACTTCAGAACTATAGACCAATCTCAAATCTGCCGTTCCTCTCCAAATTACTTGAACGAACAGTAGCCAGTCAACTTACAGATTTTTTGACAAAAAATAACCTGCTTGATCCCTTTCAATCTGGCTTTAGATCCCTTCACTCGACCGAAACTGCACTTACGAGAGTGGTAAATGATCTTTTGTTAGCTATTGACTCCAATTCAACCTCAGCACTATTGCTACTTGACCTGAGTGCAGCCTTCGACACAATTGATCATGCGATACTCTTGAACCGTCTTGAACATTATATTGGTATCCGGGGATCAGCCCTTTCTTGGTTTAGGTCTTACCTACTTGATAGATCACACCACGTCTTTTACAACAACATGACCTCAGAGTGTTGCAATATGGACTTTGGTGTCCCACAAGGCTCTGTCCTAGGACCACTGCTATTCTCTATCTATATGCTACCACTTGGTGGCATCATTCGCAAATTTGGCATTAACTTCCATTGCTACGCCGATGACACCCAAATTTACATACCAGTCAAACCAACCGATGACACCCAATTCCAAAAACTAGAGGCCTGCCTATCAGAGGTCAAATATTGGATGTCCCTAAACTTCCTACTCCTTAATGGCAGCAAAACTGAGATGCTGATTGTGGGACCGGCTAGACATAGACACTTATTTGAGAATAGTACTCTTAACTTTGATAGTTGTGTAATCTCCCAGAGCCCATACGTTAAAAACCTTGGGGTAAAATTCGACCCTACCCTCTCATTCGAGTTGCACATTAAGGAGATCACTAAATCAGCGTTTTATCATCTTCGCAATATTGCTAAAATTCGACCTATGCTAACAGAGGCAGACGCAGAAATTTTAGTACATGCCTTTGTATCATCCAGAATCGATTATTGCAATGTCCTTTTCTCGGGCTTACCTACTGGGCGCACTAAAAAACTACAACTGGTCCAGAATGCTGCTGCCAGAATCCTGACCAAAACTAGGAAATTCGACCATATAACTCCCATCCTGTCCTCATTACACTGGCTACCAATTCAGGCCAGGTGTGACTTTAAGGTGCTTTTACTTACATATAAATCATTACATGGGATGGCACCGTCCTATTTATCCGATTTGATTAAACCTTATAAACCGCCACGCGCCCTCAGATCTCAGGACGCTGGCTACCTGTCTATCCCAGCAGTCAAAAAGAAAACTGCAGGTAACAGAGCCTTCTCTTACCGGGCTCCCTATCTATGGAACAGTCTGCCTGCCTCAATCAGAGAGGCAGGCTCTATCGAAGTCTTTAAGTCAAGGCTAAAAACTCATTTATTCTCTCTGTCATTTGACCAGCCTTGAGGGAGTGGCTCAGTCTCTTCTCAGAGTAAGGCTAGACCAGTTAGCTCATCCTAGATCAGGGTCCTGCCGATGGATACTAGCATCCTGCCTACATGTCCTATTCTCCTGGTCTACCTGCTCCTGTCCACTGACGCTGGTCATGTTTGTCTGTGTGAGTGAGAGTGTGTGTATGGGTGTGTGTGGGTGAGTCTCCTATCTGTTCCAGGCCGCAGCCCGGCAGAGTTGGCGTCTGGTTGGTCCCGCCTCCTAGGACGATGCTGACTGAGCGGACGTTGCGTTCTCCTATCTGGGCAGAGTTGGCGTCTGGTTGGTCCCGCCTCCTAGCACGATGCTGACTGAGCGGACGTTGCGTTCTCCTATGTGGGCAGTGTTGGCGCCTGCATGGTCCCCTAGTCCTATGATGACGCTGACTGAGTTGCCGTTGCTGTGATGCCGCCCCATCAGATCTGGATGTCCCACCAAAATAAACTTTCATATATTGTGTATACGCTGCTTGCCCAAACTCGGCATCTATTGCACGCCCAACCGTCCTGGTAGGGGGATCCCTCTCTGAGTAGCCCCTCCCAAGGTTTCTCCCAATTTTCCCAGTGAGGGTTTGTGGGAGTTTTTCCTTGTCCTCTCTGAGGGTCTAAGGCTGGGGGATGTCGTGTACTAACCATTTATTATTTTCACATGTTGGGCACTGTGAAGCCCTTAGAGACTGTAACGGTGATTAAGGGCTATACAAATAAATGTGATTTGATTTGATTTGATTTGATTTGATTTGAAAGCTCACCACTAGCCACACCCATATGACACGCCCACAGCAAATGGTTTACACCCCAAAATATCCCCAACATCATTGAAAAGACAATTTCAGGCAAACAGGGGGATTTAGGCATGAACACCAGAGGAGGCTGGTCCATAGAGGCAGAGGAGGTTGCTCCTCCTCTATTTTTGAGAGACAAGAGGGAGATCAAAATATAAAAAAGAGTAATTGGTTGAAATAAACCATTACCAAATTTCAGTATCATTTATAAAATATTTCTTATCTCTTCTTTGGAAAAAATCCATTATTGAAATTCTGATTAAAATGCTTCAACAGCGACACCTGCAGGGCAGGCAAGAGGGGAAAGGGCAGTCTGTGAAGTGGTGGTGGGTGTGGGGGGGCAGAGGAGGACGGGCTCATGTTGTCCTCCTTAGGGCGGGATCTCTTACATCAATTTAATATATTTCATTTTTTTTTCATGCTAATCTGTTATTGGCCAAAACACATAAAATGATGCTCCAAGGGAGGAAGTCCTCCCTAACCAATCAACAACCAGAATACAATATTGACATCGCGTTGGTCCAATGATAATTTCCAAATTTCATCTTCAATTCTCTACCACTGTAGTGTACGTGAGTGTGATGAACTGGCGGTAAAGCGATAGATAGATCTACTTTTAAACACAAAACAAAAAAAATTACATTTCATTTAGGCCTTTTCAACCAGAGGAGGCTGGTCCAAATTTCCTTTTTTCAGATTTACGTTTCCCTTTTTAAAAAATTTTTTTTATCACGCAGTAGCTAGCTACTTGGGTTAGCCAACGCAACAGTTAGCTTGTTGCAGCATCCCTGAAGGACTGTTAAACTAACGGCGAGAATGGATTTGGAGGACAGTGGTGCTGCGGCAATTAACTGCAGCGTAAGTGAGGGGGTGACAGAGAGGCATGGACGCAGATGCGGAGAGTGGGATGGGGAAGAACATCTTGTGGATTATTTGTTGTCACAGCCATTCCACAGTTTCGATTACGCAGCAAAGGTGAGGATCAAGACTGCCGGACGACCAACTCCACAGATAACCATGATCAAAAATCACCAGAAAGATTCAAACCTGAATAAGGTAATAAGATAATATGATATTTGTTAGGTTATTATTATTAGCAGGGGTTAAAGTGGGCCAGAACGATCCGGCACCTTCGATTAATAAGTAAATAAATCTGATCTGGCAGTTTCATACATAATAATGTCAAGAGAGTTCATTTTCGTGTGCTGCAGCCTGGCGTTCCTTCCAGCTGATGCAATCGAGATACTCACTCAACAAATCAGAAAGTGTAGCCTCCGTGTAGCCTCCTCTCTGAGGCTACATCCGATTCCACACTAATACGTTTTCGTTTTAAAACAGAGTTTTGAAACTAAAACGATCTCGGTCCACACAAGCGTTATAGCACCGTTTCAGAAATTATCTCCGTCCAAAAAACGCATATCACGTTACCATTCACCTACACTGGGCATGCGCGTGCCGGTGTAAACAGGAAGCAGATTATGGAGAAAAGAGCAGAGATGTCTTTGTTTGGACGATGAGGTGGAACTGTTACTGAAAGTAACAAACAAGTATAAGGCGGTAAACACGGCGGAGAGTATAGATTGGGAGTTGTCGCAAAGCAAATACAGCGACATATTACCGCGGTACCAGGAGCACTATCCATCGCCAGGGAAGGATACGTCTGACTGATAAGACCCAATCAGGAAGCGGACGTGGCTCTCCCACAGCAGCCAGCTAGGGCAGAAGCAACAGGTGAGATAGACAGCAAACAGAGAGATGTAGAAGCAGGGCAGAAAAGACTCATTTCTATTCTTCTGTGCCTGTATATATTTTGTTATGTGTTTGACACAACGTGAAGCAATTGAGCTGTATATATTGTTATTTGTCACAAAGTACTTGGCAATTAAATATTTACAGTGGAGCACCTTATATAGGCTATAGTATTATTTAATAATTAATTTAAGAAAGTGTGTGGGTGCCTCCCCAACCGGTCAGCTACCACCACAAATAGAATCTAATTCTGTGGGAAACACTGTGTACACTATGTATTGTTGAAGTTATCTGGTTTATTGTGAATGTCTTAAATAAATAATAAATAAAAATTTTTATGGGTGAGTCATTTTTCCCCACTGCACCGTACATGGGTTTTTTTG
>JAXDDX010000757.1:0-24406 GCA_034670405.1 Hoplostethus atlanticus
TTTCTTAGGTTGAACATCACACATGTACAAGAACATGAACATTTGATTTGGAAATGAAATGAATGACACTATTAAACCAGAGAGAAGTTATTATTGTTCATCTGAGAGTCTGTTGTTGATGATTTAAAACAT
This sequence comes from Hoplostethus atlanticus, assembly GCA_034670405.1. Taxonomy (NCBI): domain Eukaryota; kingdom Metazoa; phylum Chordata; class Actinopteri; order Trachichthyiformes; family Trachichthyidae; genus Hoplostethus; species Hoplostethus atlanticus. Next base: position 133 of record JAXDDX010000757.1, read on the forward strand.
CTTTCTTTTGGACCTTTGTTTTATTTGGTATTTTATTAATCTCAGTACTAAACATCTATCTTGTTGTCCTCAGTTGTTTCCAAGAATTAAACTTTAAATTGTTTTAAATAGAATTGTTTGAATTCAATATGTAATTATTATTGCCTTTAAATAAACCAATATATTGTTGTGTTTTATAATGTGTCAGTCATGACTTCACTTAATTAAAGAACATTTAATCTATGACATAATTGATTTACATGACCTAAATTGGTTGATGAATTATTGAACAACAACCAAAAAGTTCATTCTGGTCAAATTCCCCTTTAAGCGGGGTGAAGAGTAGTCTTCCACCTTCCATCATCAATACAGAAACTTCCTGTTGACTGTGGACGTGAAGCGTTTCATTACCTGTAAAACAAAGAGCGATCACATGAGATGTGAAAGTGTATGTAGGTGAAACAGAACGAGTTTCACGTTTCAAGCTCAGTATCATGTGTGAAAGGTCTGCTTTGACCCAAGAGGATTTAAAGTTCCCTAGAAAACAACGAGGCCTTTTTGATCTTTCATTTTAAAAGTTTTGACTCAAATGGAACGAATGAGGAATTACATTCTTAAGATTTCCTTCAAATGTTTCCGTGTGTGTGTGTGTGTGTGTGTGTGTGTGTGTGTGTGTCTGCCCTTGACAACGTGTCAACTTTTTTATCAATCACAGCTTTTGCTCTTCACCAGTCACATTTCAGACGATAACATTTGAACGCCTCTCTTTGCCTGGTCTCAAAGGTTGTCCCTGCTGGCCACCGTACACTCTCTCCAATCGAAGCAAAGCGATGGCTCTGCGTCAAGCTCAGGCTCCTGATTGGCTAGTGGTAGCGTCTTTTCCTCTGGTTTCTCCTCCGTCTGGATGGAAAGTTTTAAAGGAACACACATGAACAGCGTTACCAGCAGGCAGGGGGGCGATGGCCGGTAATGATCACTGGAGAAGAGAATAGCTTCTGAACTGACCTGTGTACACACAGAAAAATAAAGGTGCTAACTGGAACCGAAAATGGTTCTTCAGAGTGATGCCATAGAAGAACCATTTCTGGTTCCACAAAGAACCTTTCAGACCAAGGTTCTTTAAAGAACCATTTCCTTAAACGGTTCTTTAAAGAACCCACAAAGGTGCCTCAAAGAACCATCAAAAAATGGTTCTTTGAGGCACCATTTCTGGTTCTTTGAAGAACTTAAAGAAAAAAAGGTTCTCTAAAGAACCTTTTTCAAAAAAGTTCTTTGTGGGCCCAAATGGTTCAATAAAGAACCCTTTTCAAATGGTTCTTCAGCTAAAAATGGTTCTTCCAAGGAATAAATGGTTCTTTGAGTACTTAACATTGCAATATTGTGTACGGTGGAGAAATAAATGAAAATAGCAGTTAATTCTCATTTCATTTATTTAGAAATTGACCTACCACTACCACTCTTGGTCTCATGAAACCCTTTCAAATCCAATTAGTTAAAAACATTGCTGTTTTCCTCAGTTCCTGAGAAGTTGACATTTTGGAGTTACATGGATTTCACTGGACAGCAACAATATGTAAAATGTTATGACCTAAAATTATAAAACAGATTTCTGGAAAACTAGAAAAGCTATAAATTTAAACAGCATAACAATGTAATTGTATACATTAAAAATCATGTCCAGGTGAATATGGTCCTTGTGGCAGACTGGGGGTGAGGCTTAGGCTGGATCCATAAGAGAGCTGAGTCGGTGGACTGACTCTCCCCTGGATCCAGTACCGGCAAACACGGATCACCTGTCAGACACAGCCATTCCGCCAGCCTCTCACACTGACGCACCCCCGCTCACACAGTCACACACAAGTTAAAAAGGCTCGGCTGCAATCAGCCTTAATTGGCCGCAGCCAGTACTGGATCCAGGGGAGAGTCAGTCCACCGACTCAACTCTCCTGGATCCAGCCTAAGCCTCACCCTCCCCCCAGTGTGCCACAATCCTTTTATAGTCCATGTCATTTTTAGGGGTACATAAACCCCTAATACCATACAGTGTGCTTTCTAAGAAATATTCAGGGCATTTGCAACTCTGCACAGCTACTGGTACATGTGTTGTTAGAGTGTCAAGCTTCAGGATAAATGCCTCCAAAAATGAAAACGTTTTCTTTAGCTGACAGGGATAAGCAATGTTGTAGACATGATAGAGGGCCAACACAACACCCATGGACAAAGAAATGTCTGCATCTCCATCGTCCACCATCATTTTGTGTCCATCCATCGTGACAGTAACATCCGTGCTGTCACTCAGGGGCTTGCCATCACTGCTGCTCAAGATGATCGTGGGTGTTGGGCTTAATGGTTCCTGAAACAAAACATTTGAGACTTAAAGGTGTATTATGTAAGATTGTCATGTTTATAAATCATGATTACTATGCTTAGTTGCACATAAAATGCCAGTTTGTTAATGATATTAAATGACTTAATTCATTAGATTTCATATATTAAAATCCAAAATCTGGCAACGCATTTTTAGTACACATTTCCCTTTATCAAATGAACAAATTCAAGATTGCCCCCCACAAACACAAATGACTAACCTTATCTATTGCAAACAGCTGAGATGCATTTTCCTTGAAGACAGATGGTAGGAGGAGTATGGCTGCATTGACCAACTGGCCTGCAAATGACAAATAATTTTCAATAAAACTCACAACTCTGATTCTGCAAAGTTTTGAGACTCTCATACCAAAAAAATCTGAAATAAATAAGGGGGACTTCTCATCCTAATTACTTACTACCATCAAAAGGAAAACACTGGATATAAACCACAAATACTTGTAATTACATAATGTGGTAAATTTACCTAAAATGATTAAATATGACAGCTATATGTGGCTTAATGACCTAAAAGTAAGGTGCAATGAAATAAAATTGGCATTATTTATTCTGCTGCTGCTGCTTCTTATTATTCCACACGAACCCCCCGTAACAACCACTGTGTCTTATCCGGTACTGTACAGCTAGCCCACACATTTTCTCCAGGAAATGTCGCTTTCTAGTTTTAGGTGTACTTGGTCATTAAGACCTTGAATTTGATTAACTTAACTTGGCACATAAACCTCGAAACTAGTAGTGGAAGGAGGGCTGATGACCGAATTTATATGGTTAAACAGGACCTTAGACTCGCAACAGTTATTTGAGATAAGGTGAGAAATATTCTGCTCTGGCAGATTTAACTGCCTCACGGTATTTGATTAAGTCCTTCAGGATATCATAAGAGACTTGTGTGGCTTACCATTTCGTTCAGCATCAGTTTGGCTCTCATCAACAGACTGCAGACAAAGGCTCTTCAGGTTGCTTTTTGGTGCCATGGACACAAGCTGGCTTGACAGCTTATTGAATCCTCTGATGACCTGCTTGTCCACGTCAATCTTAAGAAGTGCTGATGCCTCTTCACATAGCTATAACAAAACATGCAGATTAAATCAGTTAATGCTATCAGCATTCAGAAGCAAATATGGAATAATGATAATTTATTCTATTCAATCATTGGTATTATTAATATTACAATGCAATCGCAACAATTCTGTAAATATCATGCATCATTTACACATTCAGGAATGTGATCAGGACAAAACAAACATTCACCTTAAATTAAAAAAACGTCACACAGTCTAGAGCCATAGGACCTAAGGTTGCTTAGTGGCAAGTGTGTGTCACATTGTGGAAAAATGAGCCTTAAACACTTTTGTCCAACTTCATGTGCAGAGTAGATGTATTTGAATTAGTCATGCAAAGTGCACAATTACATATCTACTAAATTGATGTACATTAACATCTCCTCTGTGTGCTGTTAAAAATAAATTTAAATCACCATGTGTTATATATTGGATAAAACACTCACCAAGACTGGAATAGAGAAGCAGGGGAATTCTTGTAAGACCTCTGCAGTAGTGTGTTGTTGAATATAGTGTCTTCTGTACTTCTGTACTTTCTGGAGGCATTGGCGAATGATGTCCAAATTGGGCCTCATCTTTTGGCACTCCTGCTTCATTGCTGCAATATGGTGGCTAGTACTCCTTTGGTCCTCCCCATCATCCATTGCATCAGTTTGCTAAGTAATAAACAATGACACAATTAGGACTGAGCTAGAACATTCAGCTTTGATTAATACACATCAGATATAAAATGCTCAGCCTCATACATTACGAATACCTCTGGAGAGTAATCTACAGAGCCTACAGCCAAAATGTAAACTATTCCATTAACATGGTCAACTATTTGCTGAAACATTTATTCAACCATTAACACCTTTGTAGATGAAAACTTGCCTTGTTTCTCTTCAGAAGGACACAGGGCTGGACATCTGACGATCTCTTTCTCCCTGTGTTTGGCGCAGAGTATTTCTGCCTCGTTTTATGTATCTTGTCCACGTTCACCAGTGGCTTTCTTTCCTTTTTAAACTGTAGGGCACATCATCAGAAAAGAATCATACATCTGAGATTAAAAAATATAAAACTCTGAAGCTAAAAAGATTGCTGGAAGCTACTGTCTCACTGCTATTTCTAAGTGCCAAACAAGTTTGTTGACAATTATTATTTTTTTTTTTTTTTTTAAATCTGTAGACCTTAATGTATGTTCTGTTGAATTCAGCATATCAAACTTATATATTTAACATATGTCCACATTAGTGACTATATGACTATAGTGCTTATTCCATTGCTGTATTGCGTAAGGCATTGAAAATGCACAGCTTATGCTCAAGTCTGGGCTAGCAGCACCCATCGTTCATCACTCAGAGTAGCTAGGATTGCACAAAGCTTGACTGGTTGACTAGCAACCACAAAATGGCGGCGTTTTTGATGGTGTGAAGTTAACATAACATTAGTTAACATTAAGCCTGGAGCAAGTAGCACTGGCGCCATTTTTTACATTAGCAAAAACGTTTCAATAAAGAATGAATTGATAGCTAATGTAATTTGATAGCTGACAATGACAGATGTAGGCATACAGTAACATTAAACCGAGTTAGTTAATCAGCTATTCACATTTTAAATACATTTCACTCCAGAAGCGTAGCAGCTTAGCTAAATATATTTTAGCGCGCTAGCTATCTAGGCTAACGATGTAGCTAAGATGTAACGTTACCTAACGTTAGCCAACTCGCAGACTGACAATGGCAATTCACCGTTACCGTTACCAATTTACCGTTAGAAAACACAATACAAGCGAAATTAACTCATAACGGTTTCAACAACCTGACGATTGCGTTACAATTTCTTACATCAAAAAGTCTAACCTTACCTCAAACTCCACAAATTAATGTTAGCTGCAACAACAAAACAACGGAATAATGGCGCCTCTAGCAGTCTCTAAGGTCAGCCTTCGCCTGACCTAGTTTTGTCAGGCGCCAATAGCAACTACTTAACCTTAGCTGTAGACTAGCTTATTCAGACACTGAGATAACAAATGGCTGTGACATTACGAAAACAAGCAATAATTCGCCAGTAGCAACTAATACCGTCCAACAGCTTACCTCGCATCGACCACTCTTGGAACTGGAGCAGACGGCCGCAGGTGCAAAGGCAGGGTGGAAAAGACGTTGGTCAGAGAGATGGACGAATGTCACTGGGAAGTGTGCGGGGCGGACAGATGCTCGTGATCATATTTCATGATCGTGATTCATGTTTTATGTTTAGCTTTTTCCCCCTGGAATTTTCTAGAAACCACACAGTTAATATGGGAAGAAGCTATTTTTTTATTAGTATTTTGTATTTCGTTTACCTTGCCTATTGCGAGCCAATCATAATTGACAGGTCCAACCACATTACCCAGATGTTGCAGAGTGTGTGTGTGTGTGTGTGTGTGTGTGTGTGTGTGTCTCTTGAGGCATGTTCAATAACTCCAACACATGGCAAACAGGACATTTAAAAGGAAACGGTAGTGCACTGATTGTTACACACTTTTGGGAGCAAACATATCGTTCAACCAGAAAACGTTGTACACTGTAGCAAAACGGTACAAGCTTTGAATGTGCCCCAGCTGTCTGAATGGAGGTCAAATATTTGAGTAGTCAACAATGTAAGGCTGGAGGATTAAATCAATTAGACCAATGAATGAGTGAGTGAGTTATTTTCTACTCTACCTCATTTTTTTGTTTGTGTTCTGAGGTTCTTTGTAATCTGCCAATTCATGTTTGCAGGGCCATTTAGATGTTTGTAGTGTAGGTTTCAGCACAGACTTCAGTTATAGGCTATATTAGGCCTGTATGTGAACAAGTAGACAATTGTTTTTTATTTATTATTATTTATTATTATTATTATTATTATTATTATTATTTTATCATTAACTGCAATATCGGTCATGCCAGTAGACAATTATCAATTTCTAATTATATAGGCTCATTTGCAATTGTACAATATACTGTATATATATATCGGCTAGCAGCTAACTACCCACCCCCAGATCATGGAGAGGTATGGTTATTTTGCAAATTTATACCATCCCCCACCATCCAATAACTCAAACAAGAATTAAGAACCCTTTAATATCCCAAAGAACCATATGACAAACATGTAGAACCATCCACTACATAAAATGGTTCTTTAGTAGGTGATGGTTCTTCGTGGAACCACACAGCCTTTTAAAGAACCAGTTAAGAACCATTATTTTTTTGTGTGTAGTTAAATAAAGGTGAAGTCAATAAATCAATAACATGTCCTCTACTCACACACACCACCAGAACACCTCCGGGTAATTCACCTGAACATTTAAGATTGAAGCCCCTGAACTGCACAGAAGTAAACATTTACCGAGGTTAGGTCCCATTGAAGCTCTTTTGTCCCGTTGCCAGTAAACGCATCATCAACCTGGGCCCCGTCCACATCGGGAGGGACAGCCCTGAACCGCAACACCAGCCTGTTGGGATCAGGGTCATCTGTGGACACTGCTCCAACACATTCCTGGTGGGACACACACACACACACACACACACACACACACACACACACACACACACACACCCTGACTGAGGTTTTCAGACCGAACCCTGGCCAGATGTCCCCACTGCCGCAAAGTGTAAGTACCGAGTGTGTGTGTGTGTGTGTGTGTGTGTGACGTTTTTCAACTTCCTGTTTCGTTGTGCATTTTGACCCCTTGACCCCTTGACCCCTTTGTAACTCACTTCCCGGTTTTAATGTCCAGCTCTTCAATTGGTCGGCGGTACCCCAGGAGGAGGAGCCTGCTGTGCTTCCTGCTGTTCGTGGTCCTCGCCGCCTCCACCGCAGGACTCGTGGTGTGTGTGTGTGTGTGTGTGTGTGTGTGTGTGTGTGTGTGTGTGTGTGTGTGTGTGTGTGTGTGTATGTGTGTGTGTGTGTGTGTGTGTGTCCAGGTCGGTACCTGGAAGCCCGCCCAGCACTCCAAGGGGATCTACGTGTCGTGGGCGCTGGTCATCCTGCTGGCTCTGTTCACCATGGCCAGAACCATCTACTGGAGGTGTCTGAAAATCAGTGACCCCATATCTAACATCACATAGAGGGGGAGAGAGAGGGGGAGAGAGGGAGAGAGGGAGGGAGGGAGGGATGGAAGAAGGAGAGATGAAGAGAGGGAGGGGTGGAAGGAAGAGGGATGAAGAGAAGGAGGGATGATAGGGAGGGATGGAAGAAGAATGGATGAAGAGAGAGGGAGGGATGGAAGGAGGGATGGAAGAAGAGAGAAGGAGGGATGGAAGAAGGAGGGATGAAGAGAGGGAGGGAGGGAGGGATGGAAGAAGGAGGATGAAGAGAGAGGGAGGGATGGAAGAAGGAGGATGAAGAGGGAGGGATGGAAGAAGGAGGGATGAAGAGAGAGGGAGGGATGGAAGGAGGAGGGATGAAGAGAGGGAGGGAGGGATGGAAGAAGGAGGATGAAGAGAGAGGGAGGGATGGAAGAAGGAGGATGAAGAGGGAGGGATGGAAGAAGGAGGGATGAAGAGAGAGGGAGGGATGGAAGGAGGATGAAGAGAGAGGGATGGAAGAAGGAGGGATGAAGAGAGAGGGAAGAGAGGTATATAATCGGATTTACCGGGAATACCAGTTGCCGACGGGGAAAACCCTTTCAGCCTCCTAGTGGTGGTTGTGAGTATGACAGGGAACTTCTGGAGGCTCTTGGTGTCAAATGGAGAGAGAGAGAGAGAGAGAGAGAGAGAGAGAGAGAGTAATAATAGTCCCTCTATCTTTCTACTAGGTCTGTTTTTGAAGGCCAGTACCGATATTCTTGATTGGAGCTCCGATAGCTGATATCTTGTCTTTCAATTGGACCATTTTCATGCCACAAACATATCAACATCCAGTGTTTCCCCCAGAAATGTGTTGTTACCGGGTGGAACTGTCTCTGAAACAGCATTTAGACCTTCACAAGGACACTTCACCTCTCCATTGAAACCCAGACTCATCGAATGATCCTGCTTCCTAACATCACACAAAGATGGAGAGAAGGACGGAGTGATAGAAAGAGAAAGGAGGGGTGTGTCTTGGAGTCGTTGGGTTACCTAGTCATGATGGAACATGGAAGAACAACGGTAATCATCCCGTAACGATCTGAGCAGGTTTGAGGGAAGGTAGGAAAGGGGAAAGGTACTGTCTGTTGGATTGAGACGCAGCCCAACCTCCCTACAGTAGCTCTACCTTCTGTGTGAATTCCCTTCGTGGTTTTCTCTTCGTGTTCGTTGGTTATTTTCCGGGTCCAGCTGAAGAGTTTTGTTCCACAATGAGAATTTTTTTCAAAATGATCTACACCACGGATTCAAAACAATGATGGTTGTTCTTGAAGGATGGTAGGTGACCTGAACCTGACTGGATCTTCTATATTTGAAGGCTGTTGAACGTCAGCTGATGTTGTTTGACTCGTATTGCTTTGGAGCAAAACTCTTCAGTTTCTGTTTCAGTTGCATTTAACTGGCTGATGTTGCCTCAAACGCAAAGGACAAAGCGAGACAATTTGATGACATTTCATGATATTTCTGACAAGGGGAGCGGGTTGCAGCAGAAAGCAGATCTCTGGATCTGCCTTGTGCAATGGAGAAGGTTTCTTTTTTCATTGATTTCATTACAAGAACGAGTAGCCAACTTAGTGTTGAACAAACCTAACTACAATCCAATCATCAATAACTCCAACCGAATCATCTCAGTAATCACGTGGATCAAATTGCACATATCAATGAATATACTGTGTGTACAGATAAGGGATGTGGGACATGTATACATACAAATATATATTATTTCATGGGTTATTTTAAATGGAAAGGGAAACATGCAGCATCTCTCTTAAGGTTGTTTTTTATTAGTTCAATCATCACAGAAATCACCTAGACAGATTATTGGTTATGGGTCATTTTATTTTATATTTTGGGAGATTTGTTTTGAAGGTGTGCAGTACACGGGGTATGTCATTTCATTCAGCACAGAACAGATAAGGAAGGCCTTGCTTTATTTCATTTTGGTTTATTTGCGATAAAATGTCAACGTGATTAAAAAACAAGTTTAGACAAGCGGATCGGATAACAACATGTAAAGAGAGGAGAGGAAAAATGAATGATCAACTCATTTATCTTTACACTGGAAAGAATACATGAATGAACAGACAGAGGCGCCAGATGGGAGGAAGGGGAATCTCTTATTTCATTTACTTGAAGTGGAGTGTGTTATGAGTCCACACACACACACACACACACACACACACAGGGAATATGGGGCATTTGATTCATATATGAAGAGTTTCGTTCCAATAAAGTGACGCCTACTCTTTAAAATGATTGCTAGTACAAAACTAAAACAAGGTTTTATTTTCAAAGGCTAAAATTAGAAATAAATACATTTTCTGGAGTGGATCGTAAATTTGACAGATGTTGAGTTCAGATGTTGAGTTCAGATGTTGAGTTCAGATGATGAGTTCAGATGTTGAGTTCAGATGTTTTACTCCCCAAAATGAATATAAAGCATTATGGAAATGCTCTAATTTGAGTCGGTGATAGAAATCAACTGAAGCACATAAAGGGAATGATTTATCTATTGGTGTCACCATTTCTTATTTGACTATTTCAGAAGTCAACTGACACACACACACACACACACACACACCGGGAATATGGGGCATTTGATTCATATATGGAGAGTTTCGTTCCAATAAAGTGACGCCTACTCTTTAAAATGATTGCTAGTACAAAACTAAAACAAGGTTTTATTTTTAAAGGCTAAAATTAGAAATAAATACATTTTCTGGAGTGGATCGTAAATTTGACAGATGTTGAGTTCAGATGTTGAGTTCAGATGTTTTACCCCCCAAAATGAATATAAAGCATTATGGAAATGCTCTAATTTGAGTCGGTGATAGAAATCAACTGAAGCACATAAAGGGAATGATTTATCTATTGGTGTCACCATTTCTTATTTCACTATTTCAGAAGTCAACTGACACACACACACACACACACACACTCACTAATTGGATTAGCGGGCATCGTTTGGCTGTGTTACAGTGTAAATATATTCTATGGATGTTGATTATTTTGTACTGTACAGAATTACCAGAGCTGTGGCTCCTCCTAGTGGTCGGTTAATGTAAGTACTAGCTGACTGTGAAACATGTTGCACTACATTGTACTGCTGTACTACCAAGTCTTGTTAAATGTTATACTGGTATGTGTATTGGGGTTTTTGTACATTGTGAACCTAAAATAATAACTTTTAACAAGGTCCTCCGACTCAGACGTTTTACAATACAATACAATACAATATACTTTATTGTCCCCGTGGGGAAATTTGTCTTGGACTCAAGTGTTTGCACACATATACACACATAATAAAAACAAACAACATATAACAAGCAGTACATACTGTGGTAAAACAACACCAATTCCACATATTGCACATATCAACCAGTGATCAGAACACCATGGAGCTGTTGCACAACCCCTACATCCTACCCCTACATAACACTATTTAACATTTTAATTGAGATAGGAAGAGAAGCATCCATATCCTGATCACCCAGAGAGATTTGACTTCTACCAACAGGTGCTGTCTAGCAATGGTCTGACTGGGAGATGTTACTGGGAGGTGGAGAGGAAAGGAAAGGTTGATATAGGAGTGACATACAGAGGAATCAGGAGGAGAGGAAGAGGTGATGACTGCAGGATTGGAATGAATGACAAGTCCTGGAGTCTGATCTGCTCTGATGATAGATACTATGTCTGGCACAATAACAGATCAACATTCATACCTATCCCCCCCCCCTCCTCCTCCTCCTCCTCCTCCTCCTCTGACAGAGTAGGAGTGTATCTGGACTGCCCTGCTGGCACTCTGTCCTTCTACAGAGTCTCCTCTGACTCTCTGATCCACCTCCACACCTTCACCTCCACATTCACTGAACCCCTCTACCCTGGGTTTGGGTTCTGGTCTGGTTCTGGTTCCTCAGTGTCTCTGTGTCAGATAGAGGAGGGAGAGTCGCCTCCTGTGTAGAGAAACACTCACACTGCTGAACAAAGACAGCTGCTGAAATGATAGTTCACTCTGTACAGGATCACACACACACACACACACACACACACACACACACACACACACACACATCTCAAAGTGACAATATTATTTGTTATATGTTTGTATTTTCATAAAGGTTGATCCTCATCTCACTGTAAATAGAGTGTATTCTATGTGTAGGGTGACTGAACAGGGTTTTAACATCACACATGTACAAGAACATGAACATTTGATTTGGGAAATGAAATGAATGACATATTAAACCAGAGAGAAGTTATTATTGTTCATCTGAGAGTCTGTTGTTGATGATTTAAAACATCTTTCTTTTGGACCTTTGTTTTATTTGGTATTGTATTAATCTCAGTACTAAACATCTATCTTGTTGTCCTCAGTTGTTTCCAAGAATTAAACTTTAAATTGTTTTAAATAGAATTGTTTGAATTCAATATGTAATTATTATTGCCTTTAAATAAACCAATATATTGTTGTGTTGTTTTATAATGTGTCAGTCATGACTTCACTTAATTAAAGAACATTTAATCTATGACATAATTGATTTACATGACCTAAATTGGTTGATGAATTATTGAACAACAACCAAAAAGTTAATTCTGGTCAAATTCCCCTTTAAGCGGGGTGAAGAGTAGTCTTCCACCTTCCATCATCAATACAGAAACTTCCTGTTGACTGTGGACGTGAAGCGTTTCATTACCTGTAAAACAAAGAGCGATCACATGAGATGTGAAAGTGTATGTAGGTGAAACAGAACGAGTTTCACGTTTCAAGCTCAGTATCATGTGTGAAAGGTCTGCTTTGACCCAAGAGGATTTAAAGTTCCCTAGAAAACAACGAGGCCTTTTTGATCTTTCATTTTAAAAGTTTTGACTCAAATGGAACGAATGAGGAATTACATTCTTAAGATTTCCTTCAAGTGTGTGTGTGTGTGTGTGTGTGTGTGTGTGTGTGTGTGTGTGTGTGTGTGTGTGTGTGTTTCTGCCCTTGACAACGGGTCAATTTTTTTATCAATCACAGCTTTTGCCCCTTCACCACACATTTCAGACGATAACATTTGAACGCCTCGCTTTGGCCTGGCCCAAAAAGGTTGTCCCTGTTTGGCCACCGTAAAACTCTCCCCCCAATCGAAAAAAAGCGAGGGCTCTGCTCAAGTTTCGGGCTCCTGATTGGCTAGGGGTACGTTTTTTTCCTCGGGTTTCCCCCGTCTGGATGGAAAGTTTTAAAGAACACACAGAACACTTTCCCACGGGCAGGGGGGCGAGGGCCCGGGTAATGATCATTTGGAAAGAGAATAGCTTTTTGAACTGACCTTTTGATTTAAAAAAAGGGTTGAAGTCAATAAATCATTTAACTTTGGCCCTCTATCACACACCCCACCAAACACCCCCGGAAATTTCACCTGAACATTTAAGTTTTGAAGCCCCAAAAACGGCACAGAAGAAAACCTTTTACCGAGGTTTAAGGTCCCATTGAAGCTCTTTTGTCCCTTTTGCCATTAAACGCATCATCAACCTGGCCCCGTCCACATCGGGAAAGGAACAGCCCAAAACCGAAAACCCCAGCCTGTTGGATCAGGGTAAATCTTGGACACTGCTCCAACAAAATTCCTGGGGGGAACACACACACACCACACACACCCCAAAAAACCCCCACACTGACTGAAGTTTTCCCCCCAAAACCCGGGCCAATGTCCCCCAACTCCCGCAAAGGGGTAAGTCCCGGGAGGGTGGGGTGTGTGTGTGTGTGGGGTTGGGGAGCCTTTTTTTTCAACTTCCTGTTTCGTTGTGCTTTTTGCCCCCCTTTTGACCTCTTGACCTCTTTGAACTCACTTCCCGTTTTAAATGTCCAGCTCTTAAATTTGGGTGGGGCGGAAACCCCAGGAGGAGGGAACCTGCTGGTTTCCTGCGGGTTCGTGTCCTCGCCGCCCCCCCAACCGCGGGACTCAGGTGTGTGTGTGTGGTGTGTGTGGTTTTGTGTGTGTGTGTTTTTGGGGTGTGTGTGGGGGTGTGACCAGGTCGGTACCTGAACCCCCGCCCAGCCCTCTACTGCCCGTGGGCGCTGGCCCATCCGGGCTGGCTCTTTTTTAAACCCAAGGGCCAAACCATCTACTGGGGGTTGTCTAAAAATCAGTGACCCCATATCTAACATCACAAAGGGGGGGAGAGGGGGAAAGGGAGGGAGGGAAGGGGGAGAGAGGGGGGGGATGGAAAAAAGGGAGGGATGAAGAGGGGGGGGAGGGATGGAAAAAGGGGGGATGAAGAGAAAAGGAGAAAATTGGAAGAAGAAGGGATGAAGAAGAGGGGGAGGGAAGGAGGGATGGAAAAAGGAGGAGAAAGAGAGGGGGATGGGAAGGGAAGGGATGAAGAAGGGGGAAGGGGGGAAAAGGGAGGGGATAAAGAGAGGGGGAAATGGAAAGGAGGGATGAAGAAAAGGGACAGATGGAAAAAAGGGGTTGGATAAAAAAAGGGGGGGAAATTAAGAAAGGGGGGGATAAGAGAGGGGGGCGTTTGGAAAAATGCGGATGAAGAGGGAGGGAGGGAGGAAAAAAGCGGGGAGAAGAGAGGGGGAGGGAGGAAGAAGGGGGGATGAAGAAAGGGGAGGAGGGTGGAAGGGGATAAGAGAGAGGGGGGGAGGGAAGAAGGGGGTATGAAGAAGGGGGGGAAAGGAAGAGGAGGATAAAAAGGAGGGGGGAGGGAGAAAAAGGGGAGGGATGAAGAGAGGGAGGAGGGAAAGGGAGGGGGATAAAAAGGAGGGTTTAACAGAAGGGGGGATAAAAGAGGGAGGGAGGGGAAGAAGGGGGGATGAAAAGAGAGGGAGCGATGGAAAAGGGGGGGATGAAGAGGGAGGGATTTAAAGGGAAAAAAAGGGATGAAGAAAAATGGGAGGGATGGAGAAGGGGGATGACAAAGGGGGGGATGAAGAGAGGGAGGGAAAAGGGAAAGGGAAAAAATTTGAAAAAAAAGGGAGGGAAAAGGAGGGATAAAGAGAGGGAAGAGGGGTTAAAATTAATGGGAATTTACCAAAAAAATCCATTTGCCGACAGGGAAAACCCCCTTTTCGCCCCTAGTGGGGGTTTTGTGAGTTTTACAGGGAACTTCTGGGGCTCTTGGTGTAAAAAGGGAAATGGAGAAGAGAGAGAAAAAAGGAGAAAAAGAGAGAGGGGAGAGAGAGAGGACAGAGAGAGAGAGAGAGAGAGAGAGAGACAAAGAAGAGAGAGGAGAGAGAGAGACAGAGACAGGGGAAGAGAGAGAGAGAAACCCTTTTAACCCCAAAATTTTTTTGGCATACCCAAGTTTTAAAACAAAAACAAAACAGTCAGCATCAAAAATTTGGGCAGAAAAATAAATAAAAGAAAAAAGACACAATACTTTTTTCCCTGTTAGCATTCCCTCATAAACCAAACTCAAAAAGACAAGGCCAGTAAACTCCTGCCCTATGTTACCCTAAACCCCCCCCCTTGACCCCAAGCCTCAACAAACCATCTTTAAACCCCGATGTCATTTTGGGAAAAGAAAACTCAAATCTAAGACGACTGGGCCCCAATCCCTTGACCATCAGCTCAAGGGAAAAAACTGAGCCCACCCCTTTTATTTTGTTCCCCCCTGGGTTTGCCAGATGCTCATTTTTGTCCCGAAACCCAAAAAAGGGAAAATTTTTCAAGCCACTCGTCCAGTTGCAGCAATTTTAATTTTGGGCCAAAGATAAAGGGGACCATCCAGGGTTCCCCCCCAAAAACCCCTAAACCATCCTCAACAAATCAAACAGAACCCGTGACCTTGGGCACCTCAAAACCCCAGATGAACCCCCAAATTTTCTTCAGGGCCGACAGAAAAAGGGCAGCTACTTTTCTACTGTAGGATTTGATGTGAGCCCCATGTCTGTTTGTAGCCACGGGCCCCAAAGGACAATCCTCCACTGGGGACCCAGTGCGTTTTTTCTATAGGGGGCTTTTACAGGGATCTCCACTACCCCTTGGGGGAAAAACCTGGGGGCAAAAACACACCGACCCCATCGACTCCTGCAGCCCGCCAAAGATGGTTCCCATGAATGACCTTCACACTAGTGATTACAATTTTTTTTTGATGTCCCGAGAATCCTCTTGGTTGTGGGTGTCTTGAATGAAAACAGTGACCCCCCCTCACTTTCTGCTCCTCCACTGCAACGAGATTACAGAAAAAGGGAAAACCACTGACCATCCAGGAAAAGCCCTCCCCCCCATTGGCCCTCCTGAAGGGGCCGGGGAAATGAAGAAACCACCTCGTCTATCATTTCCCGCAAAATCGGTTGATTAATCCCCGTGTCTTTACTCAGTTTTTATAGCAATTTTTTCCAAAAACATTACCTGACCTCAGGTTCCAGCTTGGAAAATCCAGTTTTTAATAAAGTTCTTTACAACCCCAGAAAATTTAGTATCCTTTGCTGGGATGGAAGGGGGTTGTGGAACTGGTTCCCCCCACCTTGGGCCCTTTGAAGCGAGCTATCCCTTTTAAACCCCAGGACGTTCCCCCGCCCCTAGAACTAAATGGTAGAAAGAGTGGTTTTTGGACAGGTCAACCCCTTTCCCAAATTTAACAGAAAAAAGAGTTTTTTTAAAACCTAGGGCTTTTACTCTGTGAAAAGAGCAAAATTTTCTGCATCCTGTCCAAAAACTAGCCCCCCTTTTTAGAGAAGGGGCCCTTTTCGTCGTAGAGCGGGAAAAAAACGGTAACAACTGCGAAAGGGCCCAAACAGGCCATGTCCACCTTTAGCTACTGGGGAGAGACCCGAACTGGCCCCCTGGGTTTCCCGTCTGTCCGCTTCCCCGAAGAAGGCACCAAAACCTTTTTCTGGATTTTTGGGCCACTGTATCCGGGGGGTTTCCAACACGGTTTAAAAAGATGCCCCAAACATGGAGGCAATCCAGGTTTTTTTGCAACCCGGAAATCCCCCCCTTTTAGGATAACCGGGGGAGGGCCCAGGGCCATCGAGACAATCTGGCACTCACCTTCTCCCCCTTTTTCCCCCCCATTTTTCTTTTTATGCTCCTCTTTTCCTAAAAAAAATGCCCAAACACTTCATACCGACCTGGTCCCACCTACCCCTCCTGTAGGGTCGGTGGGTCTTTTCCCGGGCCCTTGCCCTACAGAGTATCCCCACATTTTGGCCCCTTTTACTTTTGGGAGATGAGCCCTCTCATAAAATTCCGGGTTTTTGAAAAAAAGAACCTGAACATCCCCTGCCTTCTAATGAACACTGTTAATCCCTCTGCAAAATGGCCCAAAAAAGCAAAAAAGGGTCCCCCCTGACCACCATTTAGGGGACAACCCCCCGAAGGGTTCTGTCCCAATTTGCTTAAAAAGAGGTTCTATAGCCCGAAGGGGAACTGCCCCGATAACGGGCAACCTTTTCTTAAAAGCCCCTATATTTCTTTAAAAAGCCCCACTAGTCCACCACCCCCCCCTTTAACATGCAAAGCCCCTGAGTACAACAACCGGATCCAAAAAATTAAAAACTTTTTCCTACACCAAAGGGCTCAAATGTTTTGAACAGATATTTGTGGGGTCTTCTTATCAAACGCCCTTTTTTTTTAAAAGGTCCGATCCAAGCAGCCCCCCCAAAACGCTTATAAAAATTTTGCAGGAAGTCCATCGATTCCCGAAGCGACCATAAAAACAACGCCGAGTTGCTGGGGGACATTTTATCAAAAGTGATTTTTGGGCCGTCAAAGATGTTTCCCGGGGTTTTGGGCTCAACTAGGCCCCTTTCCCTTTAAAGTATCTCCCCTTTTGGCTAGAAGAGTTTACAGTCCACTGCAATTAAAAAGGGCCGTAAAAAACCATGGGTTAAGCCTTCCTCATCCACTGGGTCAGATGTTAAAATTTCCCCCTTGGGGAAACAAAGGGGGAGCATTTGAAATTTTGTTCTTTAGTCCTTTTTTTTCCCAAACTAAAAGAGAAGGAACTAGGAGCGGGCCCTATCCCCCAAATTTTGGGGGGGTTCTTGGGTCTGAAATTTAAAGCCCCCCCTTGGGTTTCTCTTTGGGGAAAAAAAACCTAAAGCCCTCCTTCTTCTCCAGGTTTCCCGTCTATCCCATGAAAAAAATTTATATGTTTTTGGGGTTTTTTGTTTTTTAAATAAACCCCGTTTTTTCTCCTAACCTTTTTTAAAAGTGTTTTTTTCTGTACGCTGAATGTGCCCTATACCCGCTGAAAAAAAAATTTGTATTTGTTTTTTTACCCACTTCCCCCACAACTTTGACTCCAAAAATTTATTTTTTTTAATCTCCCCTCTATTCCCAAAAAAACAAAAAAGAAAACACAGGGAAACCTTGGGCTTGCATTAAATCGGTGTTAAAATGTCAATGGGACTTCGTCTTTTAGGGATCGACAAGGCCAGGTTTTTTCTGCAGCCCTGTGGGGATCAGAGAAGCCGACAGGTGAAATTTCGGCTTTCAAACACCTTATTGCTGTTTTTTCTATTACATAAAATTCTGTCCAATCTCCTGCGGGTGATACTATTCAACCCCCCTACCCCTTTACCCAAGTATTCTGTTTGAACTTTCGGATTTCCCTCTCTCCAACATCCCCCAGTTGTTTTCTCTTATTAAGCTTACAAGGAAAAGCTGACTGAGGGTGGGGTGACTGATCTTGGTGCAGTTTTCCCGTTCCCCCTAACACTAGAGGAGTTGCCCTTTATGCTGCTTTATAAAATCGGGTTTTGTTTTTTTTTAAAAAGTCCCAACACGGTCTAGCATGATTGTCTCATATAATTTATAAAAATTAAAAAATGTGTCTTCAAAGGTTTTCCTGCACTCTAGCAAACCCCGCCCTGCTCTAAACCCACATGAAATAAAACAGTGATCTTTATCTCGAAAACAGGGATTTTTCCCACTCCTGCACTGATTTAGACCCATGACTAAAGAAAAACTTCCCCCTTTCCCGCCCATTCCCCCAGTCTACCTCATTGGCCCCATCACTTTTGTTTTTCCCGCAGAAAAACTATGTCAACACTCTTGGGTTTTTAAATTTCTTCCCTTTAAACGGAGCCCTTTTTTTCCTACCCCCCTTTCCCTTTGATTTTTTAAGGGGTTTCCCAATTTTTTTAAATTTTCCTTTAAAAAGATAGAAAAGGGGAGAGAGAAACAGACAGTGGAAAAAAAGGAAAAAATTTAAAGAAGAAAACCCTTGTGTTTTTACCCATTTTTTTTCTTTTTCACGGAAAAGGGCTTCCCTTTTTTAACTTGGTCCCTATTTTTTTTTAGTCTATACCTCTTCTGTTTTTCTCATTGTTTTCCCCAAAAATTTCTTCCTTTCTGATTTTAGAAACTGATTAATAAAAATGCTGCAAACCCCGGAAAAAAATCAGTCCCCTTCATAGGGGTGTCCCGCCAAAAGTTTGGTCCAAGAAAACATTCAACTTCTTTTTCGGGGTACACTGCTGATTTCCCCTTGTGACAAAATATCAAAAAAATCAGAAAAGCACATCATTTCCCTTTCATTTCTTCATCTGGGTTTTCAACATGTTTTAGCAACTACATCAAAACCTCATCAACTACATCAAAACCTCTTTCCACTCCTCTCTAGCCCCCACTTTCCAAAAGGCTTTTACTATCCCGGGCCCTATTTGGGGTGGGGACGGGGGAAGCCACGTCTCCCATTCTTCCCGGGACACTCTACTGGGGCCCTTATTCCTCCTCTTTATCTGCCCCCCTGGGCCACCGGGGGGTATCCCGAAACCTGCAACCGAGCCTGACCCCCACTGCCCTCCCCCCCTCCCCCGGAGCTGGACGGCCGGTTTTCCCCGGCCCGGTCCCGGGGCGGGGTGCTGACTGCAGCAGGGCCCCCCTTCTTATTCCTGTTGGGGGGCGAACGAGGGGCTTTTTGTTTCCCACGTCTCCACACTCGAAACATTTTTAGACTACCAGAACTAGCGAAGACCATGTTTTGCCGTTTTCAATTTCACCCTGAAAGAGACTTTTCCCAAATCTGAAATGGGGGAGTCCAGGAACATGAAACCCCCTGTCTGCGGAGAAAAGGGTTGTTTTTAGTTTGGGTCCTTGCAAACCAAGGCCCACGGGCCCTTTAAAAGCGCTGCAAACTTTTCCCAAAAACCCCTGCCCGCCTCGCTCCAGGGCCCCCGTTAGGGGTGAACGGCGGCAAAAAACCAGACACCGTAAAAACCCGGGGGAAGGACCCCCCACCCGGGGCTACAGTCACATAAATATCGCTCAAAAAAAATTTCCCCCAATTTAATTTAATTGATTGAAAATAACCTCTTTCCCGGAGAAAAACAAACCCCAGCTTTATTCATTCGCGAGCCCCTAAAAAGTTTCTCATGACCGGGCCTGCTGACCGACAGCCCGCAGAACTTCCTCCACAGTAAACTTGGGGTCCGAAACTACCCCTCACCCCCGTGGCGGATAGACAGGGAGGGCGTTCCCCCTGCTAGGGAGAGACCCACCCTCACACATAACAAAAATTTAAACAGATCAATAAATTTCATTTACTCACCTATTTAAAGATTAAACTCCCACCTTTGTGCGGGGAAAAAAACCAAAGAAACAGAAGAAAGTAAAGTTTCCAAACAGGATTCATTTCCTTTTCAGCAGCCCCACGCTCACCACCTGTCCAGCATCAGTGCAGAGAGAGAGAGAAAAGAGGACCAGAGGAAAAAAAAGGAGAGAGAGACAAGAGAGAGAAAAGAGGAGACAGAGAAAAAGAAAGGAGAGAAAGAGGGAGAGAGAAAGAAAAAAGAGGAAAAGAAAGAGAGAGGAGAACAGAGAGAGTGAAGAGAGAGAGAGCAAAAGAGAGGACAGAGGAGAGAGAAGGAAGGAAAGGGAGAGAGAGGAGAGAGAGAGAGACAGAAATAATAGTCCCTCTTCTTTTATAGGTCTTTTTTTGAACCCCAGTACCTTCCCTTTGATTGGAGCCCGATAGCTGATATCTTGTCTTTCAATTGGCCCCCTTTTCTGCCACAAAACATATAACACCAGTTTTTCCCCAGAAATGTGTTTTTTAGGGGGGAAAAGTCTTGAAAACATTTAGACCTTCAAAAGGGAAAACCTTCACCTCTCCATTAAAAACCCGATCATCGAATTATCCTGTTTCCTAAATCCCAAAATGGAGAAAAGGAGGGATGATAGAAAGGAAAAAGGGGGGGTGTGTTTGGAGTCTTTGGGTTACCTCGTCATGATGGAAATGGAAAAAACAAGGGTAATCCCCCGTAACGATTTGGGGGTTTTTGGGGGAAGGTAGGAAAGGGAAAAAGGTATGTTTTGGATTAGACGCAGCCCAACCTCCCCACAGTAGCTCTACCTTCTGTGTGTTTCCCTTCGTGGTTTTCTTTTCTGTTCTTTGGGTTTTTTTCCGGGGTCCAGCTAAAGATTTTGTTCCACAATGAGAAGTGAATCAGACGTTACTATTTTTTCAAAATGATCTACCCCACGGATTCAAACAATGATGGTTGTTTTAAAGGGGATGGGGTGACTGAACCTGACTGGATCTTCATTTTTGAAGGCTGTTGAACTCAGCTGATGTTTTTTGACTGTTTTGCTTTGGAGCAAAACTTTCAGTTTCTGTTTCATTTGCATTTAACGGCGATGTTGCCCTCAAACGAAAAGGGACAAAGCGAGACAATTTGATGACATTTCATGATATTTCTGAAAAGGGGGCGGGTTGCAGCAGAAAGCGATCTCTGGATCTCCCTTGTGCAATGGGAATTTTTTCTTTTTCATTGATTTCATTACAGAAACGATACCCAAACTTGTGTTGAAAAAACCTAACTACAATCCAATCTCAATAACTCCAACCGAACATTCGTAACCACGGGATCAAATTGACATATCAAAGAATAACTGTGTGTACAGATAAGGGATGTGGGACATGTATACTACAAAAATTTTTTTATTTATGGGTTATTTTAAATGGAAAAGGGAAACTGGATCTCTCTTAAAGGTTTTTTTTATTAGTTCAATCATCACAGAAATCACCCAGACAGATTATTGGGTTTTGGGTCATTTTTTTTATATTTTGGGAGATTTGTTTTTAAGGTGTGCAGTACACGGGGGGATGTCTTTTTATTCGACAGAAAAGATAAAAAAGGCCTTGCTTTATTTCATTTTGGTTATTTTCGATAAAATGTCAATGTGATTAAAAAAAAAAAGTTTAGACAAACGGATCGGATAACAACATTAAAGAGAGGAAGGAAAAATTTAATGATCAACTCATTTTTCTTTACACTGGAAAAATACATGAATGAAAGACAGAGGGCCAGATGGGAGGAAGGGGGAAACCTTATTTCATTTACTTTAAGTGGAGTGGTTATAGTCCAACACCCCACACACACACACACCAACACCCACACACCCCACACACACAGGGAAATGGGGCATTTGATTTATATGAAGAGTTTCGTTCCAATAAAGTACCCTACTCTTTACAATGATTTCTAGTACAAAACTAAAACAAGGTTTTATTTTTAAAGGCTAAAATTAGAAATAAATACATTTTCTGGAGTGGATGTAAAAATTTACAGAGTTGAGCGATGTTTTATTTTAGATGTTTTTCCCCCCCAAAAAAGAAAATAAAGCATTTTGGAAAGCTCTAATTTAGTCGGTGATAGAAATCAACTGAAGCCATAAAGGGAATGATTTTTCTATTGGTGTCACCTTTCTTATTTCACTATTTCAGACGTCAACTGACACACACCACACACACACACACCTTAATTGGGGTTGCGGGCATCGTTTGGGTGTGTTACAGGTAAATTATATTTATGGGTGTTGATT
Organism: Hoplostethus atlanticus; assembly: GCA_034670405.1. Lineage (NCBI taxonomy): Eukaryota > Metazoa > Chordata > Actinopteri > Trachichthyiformes > Trachichthyidae > Hoplostethus > Hoplostethus atlanticus. The sequence goes on from JAXDDX010000757.1 coordinate 22,399, forward strand.
ATTTTGTACTGTACGAATTACCAAAGGGTGTGGCCCTCCTATGGTCGGTTAATGTAAGTATAGCTGACTGGAAAATGTTTGCACTACTTGTACTGGTGTACTACCAAGTTTGTTAAATGTTATTTTGGTATGTGTATTGGGGTTTTTGTACATTTTGAACCTAAAATAATAACTTTTAACAAGGGCCCCCGACTCAGACGTTTTACAATACAATACAATACAATACAATATATTTTATTGTCCCCGTGGGAAATTTGTCTTGGACTCAAGTGTTTCCCACACTTATACACACATAATAAAAAACAAAAACATATAAACAAGCGGGGGGCTTTTCCCACAAAGCAGGCTTAGAAAAGCGGCGTTTAAAACCTCGCAAGCCTGGTTTGAATTAACCTAACAAATCAATCAGGGCTAAATCGGTTTCCAAGAAGCCCAAGTCCAAGCTACCGTGATCGGGCTAAACCGAGCCAGCTCAACAATCCAGATAATTGTGCGTGCACAATTTATACACAGTTTATTTAAGCAGCCGAGAGGTCGATCATGGATCTGATCGATTCATCATGGCGAAAAATGACGGTAAAGACAGAGCCGCAATGTTCAGGCCATGAACAGCGACTTTTAGTGGAGGTCTATGGAGAATTCACCCATATTACAATGAAAAGGGAATACGATTCCCATAAAAAAAGGGAGAGAGAAAGACTGGCAACGAATTGCTGCTAGATTGAATGCGTAAGTAATTGTTGAATTAAAAACGAACAAATTGTATCGACCTTATTAAATATCATGTGTTCCAACAATATTAAAGAACTGAAAAGCTGTGCTAAAAATATTATAAATGAAACCATGCCATATATGAAACCTCAAGACTGTAAATGTACTATCTATCGCCATAAATTATGTAGTAAAGGCTGTACGTAAGGTTTCATCTTACCACATTACAATCATCGTACTGTACTGGACCCTATATGGGGATCGAACTCACAACCTTAAGACTGAGAGTCTCATGCTCTACTGACTGAGCTGTTCAGGCTGGTTCTTACTTTCATTATATTTTTATGAAATCGGTTGTTTCCATCCTGGAAATTGATCGGTTGAAAGCGTGTTCTACAGTGACTGTAAATCCCATACAGTAACAGTGAATGCGTCTCTTAGCAACCGTGGAAACATCTTGACATATATTCAAGATATTCAAGATACTTTATTATTTCAATGAATTTGTTAAATAAAAATAATTTAGAAAATAAAATAATAGTGTCATCAAAAAATTATTTCTTAAGTTGTAACCGTTTTCTAAAAGCAATACGGCACTTGAGGTCTCGCTGGACACTCATGGTTAAATGGGGTTGCGTAGCAACGCTCTGAACCGTGACTGTATCCCCGATACAGCCTACATCATTTTATATTTTTTATTTTCTATTAACGTTACATTTTATGTCTGATAGTGTAGGTCTAGGGTAATAGTGTTGAACATTAGGATGGCGGAACCTTGTTTGAAAATCATTGCGTTTCAGTCGGATCAGTGTTACGGGAGCACCGATTAAGCTTCAACTGTGGTTCAGCCTGATATCTATCCTGCCCCGAGGCAGGTAGTTTGGAAGCATAAGTTGCCACAGCAACTTGGCTTGAACTATGCTGAGCTTGCTTTGTGGAACCGAATAAACCTGAAAATGAGCCAGACTAAGCGAAATAAGCCTGGATAAGTGGTAAACTCGCTTCGTGGAACACCCTCAGTACATACTGTGGTTTAAAAAAACACCAATTCCCATATTGCACATATCAACCCGTGATCAGAACACCATGGAGCTGTTGCACAACCCCTACATCCTACCCCTACATAACACTATTTAACATTTTAATTGAGATAGGCACAAATGAGGTGTTAAAACGGTTGAGTTTGCATCTGGGTACTCTATATCGTCTGCCTGAGGGTAAGAGACTCATACTCGGCGTGGGAAGAATATGAGATGGTCAGACAGTATTCTCTGTGCTTTCTTAGAAAAACCCAAAA
>JAXDDX010000759.1:0-24240 GCA_034670405.1 Hoplostethus atlanticus
ACTTCTACTGCTGCATTCTCTTTTACTACTTCTGCTTCTACTAGTTACTGCTGCCACTATTACTTCTAATCGTGCACTACTTATTTCTACTGCCTGCTATACTTTACTCTGCTTTTATTGTCTTCTTCTGCTTACTACTTCTGCGTCTTACGGCTTCTGCTATTACTACTCTCCCGACTACTACATCTTGATAATACTGCTACTATTAACCCACTGGTTAACCACTACTAACCTATTAACTATTTTCTTGTTCACATATTTATTTAAAAAATCTATTGTATGTAATGTCGATATGAATTTTACTCAAGATTTACATGACTACAATAAAATGTAAAAAAGGCAAGTTAAATAACCAAATACATATTGAAATATAACCATCCAGCGAACCAATGCTGATGCATGGAAAATCACACTGCTTGATTCTTCCATGGCACGTGACACTTCTCAGGTCTTATTGGTCAAACGTGCCAACCCACTCTCATGAGCTTCTCCAGGGTGTTTGTTTTTATTCACGAAACTTAATTTAACAAACTTCTTATAATTTAGCATTGACGTTCATTATTTTTAGTAAAACCTAAAACGATGCTATTTGTTTAAATTCACGAAGAGAGTGTAGAGCTACAGATTGTAGCAACACAATGAGCATTCCAATAACGACAGATAAGAACTGATCTGTTTTTGACATTGTTTGTAATAAAAGCTCTTTACAAAGCTATTTTCCTTTTCTTTCTTGTGTCTGATTTTACCTATTATGTGTATGACCCGTGATTCATATGTAGTAAGGTTGAGTTGATTGTGTGATCTTTTGTTCTGTTTTCCTCCGCTGCCTTGAGGCGTGCTGTTCTATTTTTCTCCTATGTTGAGTTTCTCAGGGGGTGCTTGGTGATTGGACATGTAAAAAATAAAATAGAAAAATGGCCCTATAAATAATCATTAATATCCATTAAATGTGCCAAAAATTAATATTAAATAAACAAATTAGGCATTAACAATTGATAATATGAGATATTAAATGGATATTTCGTTAATTTGACTTCTGTTTTTATTTACCTTTGTATTATTTTATCTCTATTTATTTACTTTCCTATTTAATTATTCCCTTTATTTATGCTATTTTATTATTTCTCTATTTTTTTTCCCGTATTGCATTCCCCCCCTAAGAACATTCTCTTATATCCCCCCAACCAGGAAACCGTAGCAAAACGTGCCATCACCCGTTTGTCCAGATTGATCGTGCCCAGCTCACTACAGAACTTGCAAACCGTCCATCAGAGATCGCTAGAAGAACTGAGGCTTTTTAGTCGTGATCTATCTGAAAATAAAACTGTCAGTCAGACTATTTACTTTTTCGATGTGGACCGTCTCTGACTGACAGTGTGTTTCAATTAGCGGCAAACATCGACACGAGGTTGACCCTTTTGTTTTCCAACAATTTTGAGAGAAGTGAGTCGCATGCGCCGAACATGTCGCGTATACCACACAATAATGCATGGTCAGATTTGGCTCCCTCCTCATATGCTTGCCTGTGAAGCCCTCGGAAAAGGTTTTAGCTCAGTGGTGGGTTTGTCTGACATTACATTGCAGAGGCTTATTTTGGGTTGGTGAAAGAACAATACACCGCCGATATGGCGCGAGGATTGCAATGAGGTGAGTTTGCATTGTGAGGTCTCGGGGTGGTATGCTGTTGCGTGTATAGTACAGGATCTTTATTTTGTTGTTGTCTGTAAGAAATTTATAATTAATCGTAGTGTGTTACACCTGAAAATCCCTGTGGCCGTCAAAACGGTAAGCCAATATCTAGCTATATTGTTAGTGAGTGTTGAAAATGTATCAACAGAAACAGACGATATGCTGTACAACATTGAAAGTGTAGTAATAAGGGACTGATAGACAACACAATACAGTGCCCGACGTAGGCTGTAGATCTTGTCTTAGCTTCAGAGAGGAGAATATTAGTGAACTGCGCTAGCACTATTCACCGTCATATCAGGTTAGCCCAATCTAAACACGCCCAATAGAACGTTAGGAGTTAAGGCTGAGACCCAAGACTTCAGTCGCTGAACGTCGAAAGAGCATCTTGCTTACATAGTCTTTGTAGGTATTCCATCTTGAAGTATCTACAGGCAGGCTACATCGGACAAACTCACACCTTGTCCTAAATAACTCAGAAATGGATCCAGAGGATCCGAACGTTCGTGCCGATGTGAGAAAAGCACGTAACGGAGTGACATCAATCCAAGTCTAAATACGATAGTATGATCATTCATCAGTTTGACGTCGGGTAACGGAGGCCGTGGTTTAGTGTGCTATCAACCACATTTTTTCAGCATTTTAATTAGTTGTAGGTCTATTGACAGTTGCCTGAATGAAAAAATGTAGTGTAACTAACAAATAGTATAGGTTAAAGTTAGGATCCAAAACCTGTCCAACTGACCATCAGGCTGAAATCTGTATTAAGGTATCTGACTTTGTCAGCAACATGAGAATGAAGAGTTGATGCTAATGGGTGCGGACTTCTCATTCATCATCCAAGACAGGGTATAAAATGATGTTTGGCCCATCTGAATGCCCTAGGCATACGGAACCAAAGTATAAGGTGAGAAGGTTTTTAGATCTAATCTACAGAGTCCATGGGCTGTATAGTGACAAAAAACTTTAAAAAATAGGTATAGACCTTTCCTATTTGTGTAGCATTTCAGTTTGTCAATTGACATTCAATTGATAAATCATAAATGAGTAAATCCATGTTTATAATTGTAACCACTGGATTACCTACCATTACAAGTGATTTCAGACATTTGTTAAACAAGTTTTAACGCTGTAATATCTGTTCACCTTCTGTTTTTCAAGGTAAGCCTAGTGCAAGAAGACTATGCACCGTGTTGACCAAAGATTGTTATGGCTCGACTCTCAACTCCTACACATTGAGACGCAGAAGATATTCAGTTTCCCGCTCCTAACAGTTTGTGCAGTATCAGATGCAGAAACCGATAATAACTTTATAAGGCAGACAGACCTGTTGTAAATAAAGCATCATAAAACAATTACAAATAATATTTTTTTTTCTTTCATGATGGAAGTACTTTTTTCTCACTGAAATCTGAGCAGAAGATTTAGTAGTGTGTCCAAGTGAGCCCATACAAGTATTTGGAAACATTCTGTATTATATACTTGTATTTTGGTTCTATTGGCTTCCTATAAATTTGTTCACTTGAATTCCTGTAAAAGGTAGGCTCACTTTGCCACGAACAGCAACGATTAGAGAAATAGTTAAACGACTCCAAAATACACTTATTACTATTAGCTAGGGTCCTCTCTCCAAAACTGCACAGTGTCCCTTATATGTGCTTGCCTGCAAAACAAATTTATGGAAAACACACAAATTTTCTTAAATTACAGATGGGCGAAGATTGTGTTTCTCCGTGGGTCATTGAAGGACTTTCTAAGCCTTCCTTATTGTTACCTACATGGCTGCCACCGAACAATCGTCCTCAACAGTGCCAGCCAGCTATCCTTGAAGCAGTCAATGCATATGGATTGCATCATGCTCTAGATAAAGGAAGGAAGAATGTCCAAGTATGGCACACTTCATGTGTCCCACCAGAGGCCCAAATATGGAATTCTCATCTCACATGGAAGAAGCACACACAACCAGGAGTATTCTCATTTTTGTACAAATTATTGCATTGTTCTCATGCTCTTTTAATGAAATGTGTTCCTCAACAAGATCCTCCCTCCCAGATTTTTTCTGTATTTTTGCTTGTTCATGCGTTTTTTTCTCTCAATCCAGATAGAGAGATTGTGGAGAGATTAGTCTTTGGGGGATGTGGATCTGTTTTTTACACACTTTCTGCAACCTGAACAGAGGGCCTACTCCAACTCCAGACAATGAGATCCACTGTTATGTCAGCTGCACTGACCTGTTCTTCCTCAAATCAATAGGCATCAGCAGGTTGTTCAAGAGGGCTTGGAGACCACCAGTCTATCCTGCGCACAGAAGGGGAAATCGTCCCACACACTATATGAGGTCTCAAACCAGCGTGAAGGTCAAGATGACACCCCCATGTTTTGTACTAGAAACAAACTCAAGGTTTGAGTTCAAGGTATTTGTTGTCACAAGACAAACCATATTTGTATATTGGAACAACCAGATGACCCTGACCAAAAGGGCCTGTAATCAAGTTTTAAAACAAGTTCCTTTGTAATTCATTCCATGTTGTAAGAAGTATGTATGTAGCAAAAAGCATAAGGAGAGATATCTGTAGTTGATAAATTTGGGATTAAGGCCCTTATAAGATGATGTGTAATTCCTATTGTTATGCTAGAGAGGTCCAACATACTGTGCCATATAAAACACCAGATTGATATGGGATTTTATCTCACCTGTGATAAATGCAGAGAACAATGATAATAAAAAGGTTTTTTTTACAGAGAGTGGTTTATCGTGAATCAGTCCTTAATTCCACATGTCCTGCAAGTTTTTGTTCCAGCATTTTTTACTGCTTGCACACAATGGTACAGTTAATGGTGTAATGCGAATGTGTTTTAAAGAGATCTACTGAAACAGTGCGATGCAATGAAAGTATGGGGCCCTCAGGCCACATAGTGTTATCCTAGCTTTCCTCACCAGCATGAACCCTCAATTGAGACTGCAGTAACAAAGGAGTTAATGGGAGCATTTTAAAAAGACATTCTCATCAATTTTAATGGAAATCTCCATTAGGTTGACAATGGATAACGGTATTGACGAAGGTCCACATGGGTTCCCCACCCAGAAGGCTGACGATGGCCAGAGTTTCAAGCTCAAACGGCCTTTAATGAAGTAATTGCAAAGACTCTGCCAGAAATCCGACAAGGCCCTTTTCCAATGTTTGAATGTCGTACAGAGAGAACGATTAACACACTGACTGAAGATTTTTTGAGAAGTATAAAAGGAAATAGATCATACTAACAAATTTAAGTTCAAGTTGCAGCCTATAATGCATTCAATTGTCAAACCTAGATAGTTACTATCCTTGATAATAATGTAAATCTCCCTAAAACGGTGATAAGAGACGATTTATTTATTGTTTTAACAAAGACACAATTGTGTTCAGCTCTTACATGGGGCACTGTGGACTTTTGGCTGCATAGCACCGCAAAAGTGTGTCCTACTTTGCAGATCTTTCTGTTCCTGCAACCCATTTCTCCTTAAAATTGTTCTTTACTCACCCTCAAACAGTTTCACTTAATAGGACACGGGATCACACACTGGGCACACACACGATTGTTCAGCATCACAATTTCACTGTGACTAAGTATTATAATTTTTCCGGAAACAATTTTTAAAGAATGCCTGGAGCAAAACAATGAAACATCAAAAATTGGTTTTCATGGATAAACAGTGATCCTTGTCTTAAACAAATTACAGTATGTAAACAGTTTTGCTAATTTTAGATGAATTGAACAAAGTAAACTTTACTGACAAGAATTGTGTATGCTGCAATCCTTAAGACCTGATTGGAATGCATCATAAATACTCCTTTGTAGCAATGTCTGAAGCTCAAATCAGACAAAAGCCAGAATATGAGGAGGATATGCATTGCCATCATCTCGATGAATTTAGTCCTTCCATAGTTTAATGTATTTTAGACATCTTCAAGGTTAGAGAAATCAAGTTGATGATGTTGGTAGGCACAATCAATAATTTCTCCTCTCCAATCACCATCTCCCAGTTGCAGGCTCAACCAACCCTATGTGGCTCACCCATTTAAAAAGCATGTCCAAAATTCTCCCAGCCGACCACAAAAAAGTCATCTCCACAAGGCGACTTGATGATGAGAAGAATGAGATGGTTGCGTGCTCACCCGCAAACAGTAATGTCTCGATTTACTAGGAAGAAACAAATGATTTTTGAATAGTCAAGAAATAGAAGATGCGTAACAAAATTAACTTCACATCAACTGCAAGGCTGTCAGTCAAAATATTCGAATATCTGTGTCTTCATCTAGAAGGAAGCCATTTTGAAGGTTTCCCCATTACTATGGACAGTACATGCCTTTTTGACCCCTTCAGATTCAAGACTTTTATTTGCACATACACACATGAAGTGTGCAGTGAATGCAAAAGTGGCAATGCTCAGCAGGAATGTGCAAAGGGCAAAATAACAGGTTCACACTATTTACAATAAAAAAACCAACACAATATTTACAATGTCACAGTAAGAGCTCTATACAAAAAAACAACACAATATTTACAGTAAGAGCACTTGGAAATAAGAAATATAGTAAAAAAAAGGGGAAATTGTATGTATGTAATATAATATAAATTATGTGTAGTCTTTACCTAAGTGTGTGAGTGTGTGTGTGTGCATAAGAGGGGCAGTGTGTGGGTCTTGGTGGGGGCCCTGGTGAGGTCAGAGTTCACAGTCCTGATGGCCTCAGTCTCTCTGTTTTGGCAGCGTGACTACGGAGGCGCTTGCCTGACCGCAGCAGCTGAAACCGTCCGTTGTTGGGGTGGTGAGGATCCTTCATGATCCTGCAGGCTCTGGTTCTGCACCTCCTGGTGTATAAGTCCTGCAGGGTGGGGAGTGTAGTTCCAATAGTGCGTTCAGCGAACGCACTACTCTCTGCAGAGCCTTCCTGTCCTGAGCGGAGCTGTTGCCAAACCAGGCAGTGATGCTTCCTGTCAGGATGCTCTCTACAGCTCCAGAGTAGAAGGACTGAAGGATCCTCCGGGAGACTTTAAATTTCCTCAGTTGCCTGAGGTGGTAAAGGCGCTGCCTCGCCTTTCTCACCAGAGTGTCTGTGTGTGTGGACCATGTCAGATCTTCTGTGATGTGGACTCCCAGGTATTTATACCTGCTCACCCTCTCCACAGTAGTCCCATTAATCCCCAGTGGTGAGTACGTCCTCTGTTGTTGTGTCCTCCTAAAGTCCACAATCAGCTCCTTAGTTTTGGTGACATTCAAGAGGAGGCTGTTGTCCTGGCACCAGAGTGACAGATCAGCAACTTCCTCCAGGTAGGCCTTCTCGTCGTTGTTGGAGATCAGGCCCACCACCACTGTGTCATCCGCAAACTTAATGATGGAGTTGGAGCTGAACCTGGCCACACAGTCATGTGTGTACAGGGAGTACAGTAGGGGGCTGAGGACGCAACCCTGGGGGGATCCTGTGTTCAGGGTGAGGGGGTTGGAGGTGTGTCTACCCACCCTGACCACCTGGGGCCTGGCGGTCAGGAAGTCCAGGATCCAGGCACACAGGGGGGTGTTCAGTCCCAGCTCAATCAACTTGCCAGCCAGTCTGGTGGGGACTATGGTATTGAAAGCTGAACTATAATCAATGAACAGCAGTCTCACATAGCCCCCCTTCCGGCTGTCCAGATGAGAGAGTGTGGTGTGCAGTACCTGGGAGACAGCATCATCCGTGGATCTGTTTGGGACGATAAGCAAACTGCAGCGGGTCCATGGAGCAAGGGAGGAAGGCGCAGATGTAGTCCTTTATCAGCCTCTCGAAGCATTTCATGACCACCGAGGTGAGGGCCACCGGTCGGTAGTCATTCAAGCATGCTGGAGAAGCATTCTTGGGCACAGGGACAATAGTGGATCTCTTGAAGCAGGCGGGGACCACAGACTCAGCCAGGGAGATGTTGAATATAGTGGTGAACACTGGAGCTAGCTGATTAGCACAGGTCTTCAGTACTCGCCCAGATATGCCATCCGGACCAGCAGCTTTCCTGGTGTTCACCCTCGTCAGAGCCCTCCTCACACTGTGCTCGGTCACAGAGAGTGTGTGTTCATCCCCAGCGGTAGAACTCACTCCGGCTGCGCTAACGGTGATGTTGTTAGCCGGCGAGCTAGCGCTGTTGTTGCTAGCCTCAAACCGTGCATAAAATGAGTTCAGGTCCTCCGCTAGGGATGCGTCGGCACTCACAATTGCGGGGGGTCTGCCCTGGTAGTCCGTTATAGTCCGTAGCCCCTGCCATAGGCGTCTGGTGTCGCGCTGCTCCATCTGCGACTCCACTCTGTCCCTATACCTCCTCTTGGCCTCCTTCACCGCCCTTCTCAGTCCATAGGACGCTGCCTTGTGCTCGTCCATGTTGCCGGATACAAGACCGGAGTTATAGGCAGCAGTGCGGGCGTTCAAAGCGTCGTGGATGGATCTATCAACCCAGCGGTTTTTGGTTAGGAAAGGACCTAACTTTTACCGTGGGGACGATGGTGTCCACTAGCGTTGCTATGAAGCTCGTTACTACTTCCGTAAACTCGCTGACGTCCCTGGAACTGGATTGGAACATGTCCCAGTCGACGTCACGCAGAGCGTCCTGTAGCTCAGCCTCTGATTGGTCAGACCACCGCTTTACGTTCCTCGTCACTACCGCTTCCCGTGCTATTCTTTGTTTATACTCCGGTAGCAGGAAAATGGTGGCATGGTCTGATTTGCCGAACGGAGGGACAGAGACAGCCTTGTAGCCTCTCTTGAACGGTGGTCCAACGTTCTTTCCCCTCTGGTAGCACACGTAATGTGCTGATGAAAGTTCGGCATGACTTTTTTTAGGTTCGCCCTATTAAAGTCCCCAGCCACCACCATAGCCGCGTCAGGGATGCTTGTTCTGATGCCGACATAACACATCATGTAGGTCCGATAGTGCTACGTCGGTGTCCGCTTGTGGTGGTATGTAGACGGCTGTGGTGATGACCGAGCTGAACTCCCGGGGAAGGTAGAATGGACGGCATGAGATCGTCAGATGTTCCAGGTTCGACGAGCAGGAACGAGAAAGAGTCTTAATGTCCTTGGGGTTGCACCACTTGTTGTTGGTCATGAAGCAAACCCCTCCACCCTTAGATTTGCCAGACTCTTCCGTTCTATCCGCACGGAAAACAGAGAAGGACTCGGTTGGGCATATGACTCGATCCGGCACCAGCGGGGTCAGCCATGTTTCCGTCAGACAAAAGATGTTACAATCCCTCATGTCCCGTTGGAATCTAATCCTCGCCCTAACATCATCCAACTTATTTTCCAGAGACTGGACGTTAGCAAGAAGGATTCTGGGCAGAGGTGGACGGTGGGCTTGAACTCTCAGTCTGTTCCGAATTCCGCTCCGTTTTCCCCGATGTTTCCTCCTTCGTCTCCCCGTAGATGCGTCTCCACTGTTGTTGTTGTGGCTCGCTCGTAATATCTCTGCCGGCCACGCTGGGTCGATGGGAAAAGTGGACAAAAACCTTTGTTTTGCGCAAAAGTTTATGTCCAAAAGTGTGCTGCGTTCGTATGATGTTAGTGCCGATGTGTTTGAGCAAAAAAAGATATTAAAAACAAACACAAAAACTAAAAAAACGCACAATCTCTGCGGAGCTACCACGACGGCGTCTAGACACGGCCGCGCCATCTCCAATGGCAGCATCACCTTGTAAAACATTATATTGGAATTCAGTAAATGTGGTTCATCAAACCTACCAATTGGGTGACATGAAAAATCACAATGCACCCCATAACTAGCACATTCTAAAATAAGAACGCACTCAGTAGTTTATAACTTTTAAAGAAATCCTGCTGACAACCAAACAGACAAACAGTATGTGCCAAAAAAGTAACCTCCTTCCAAGGTTATTATACAGTAATACTTTTAACAATATTTTTAGAAAATATGTAGCTTGAACTTTGCAAATTATAGGTGCACTATGTGTAATTAATTCAGTAAACATTATGGCTTTGTGGAGTTTGAGCAGAAAGTGACAATGTTATGGTCTCTTTCCACCAAAGAATTGTGTAAACTCAGGATGAACATCTGGGTTTCTTTGTCCTGGTTTGCCTCACGTGTTGACACAATAGACATATTATTTAACACACACACACACACACTTATGCTAGTCTGTTAGCATCAGACTATATTTGTCAAATATTCTATATGCATCTGTCCCTAATGAAACATGAAGTGAACTTGATGTTGATGGAGAATATTAAATCATCAGCACACAGCATTACATCTTCACATATATCATATATCAACAGTTGAGTTATTGCATGCAACTGTCAAAGTACAAACCCTCATCTGAACCTGTCTCCAGACTCTCCGTTAAATCTACCGCTGGATGCCGAGAGGTGGAGGCACTTGTCCCACTGGTAGTAGGGACAGCTGCATCCCCATTCTCACTTTCATTCTCTCTTTCACTTTCACCCTGTGATTGCCTTAAGAATTGATTTGAAAGTTATTTTTCATGCAGTTATTTAAATATTCTTTAAAAATCATTTAAACCATACCTCTTCGCGGGCAAAAGCTTAATTTGGGGAGTCTTTCTACAAGAATATTACTCTTTCCATCGAACATAATGAAAATAGAACAGCTGCATTTAACCAATGAACTAGCCTTTTGTTGATATAAAAGTTAGGCATACTATCACATTTAATGACTACATTTAATGACGCAATGCTCTGTGTTTCGGATTGGGATTTTACACCATGAACAAAGAGAATTATTGAAGAAAAACAATAAATATTGCTAAGCAACCCAAGATGCGCGAAAACCCCCGCCAAAATGAAAAAAATTGCCTTATATGGTAATAATGTGGTATATGGACATAATGGCGGTATAACTGTTCAGAAATCTGTTGTCTTTTGATTTAGAACCTGCAAACCTTGTGAAAATGTTTTGCCCTATCTGATTACTATCTCATTAAATTTGAAATCGAATTGATCTTCCCACGCCAAAAATGTGAAGATACTTATATTAGCCGTCGTATTAATGCCACTACGGCCTCGTTACTATCTGAAAAACTGCCCAGCTTTCTCGCACCACTCTCTGGTCATGTTGGCTCACTCGACAATTTTGCCAACGAACTAAACGCTAGCCTTACCAACGCGCTTGACTCAATCGCCCCGTTAGTTACTAGAAAACACCACGCTAGGAAGTTTGCACCGTGGTTTACCCACGACACTCGTGCACTTAAACAAGCCTGTAGAAAACTAGAACGTAAATGGCGATTGACCAAACTCGAAGTCTTCCGGCTTGCCTGGAATGATAGCTTGCTAAATTATAAATGTGCACTCTCGTCAGCCAAAACTGCACACTTCTCTAGGTTAATCAGTGCAAATAAAAACAACCCAAAGTTTCTATTCGACACTGTTGCTAAGCTAACACGGAATCCCTCCCCCTCTGATAGCTCTCTGTTTTCTCTGAATTATTTCATGTCCTTTTTTAGTCAGAAAATCGCGCTGATTAGAGATGAGATCACCAGTACACTCTCTACTGGCGGTGCCGTCTCACCCCTGAAAAGTCCACTTGGTGTTTCCTGGGCTGAATGTCTTTTCTCACAGTTTGATTTAGTTTCCTTAGACTCTCTCACCAAGCTAACTCTTCAAAACCCACGACCTGCATGCTTGACCCTCTACCTGCTAAACTGCTTAAAGAAGTATTCCCTATCTTAGGACCCTCCATTCTCTATATGATCAATCAGTCGCTCTCCACTGGCACGGTGCCCTCCGCCTTTAAAACGGCCGTGATCAAGCCACTACTGAAAAAACCGAACCTTGACCCCGAAGTACTTCAGAACTATAGACCAATCTCAAATCTGCCGTTCCTCTCCAAATTACTTGAACGAACAGTAGCCAGTAAATTTACAGATTTTTTGTCAAAAAATAACCTGCTTGATCCCTTCCAATCTGACTTTAGATCCTTTCACTTGACCGAAACTGCACTCACAAGAGTGGTAAATGATCTTTTGTTAGCTACTGACTCCAATTCAACCTCAGCACTATTGCTACTTGACCTGAGTGCAGCCTTCGACACAATTGATCATGCGATACTCTTGAACCGTCTTGAACATTATATTGGTATCCGGGGATCAGCCCTTTCTTGGTTTAGGTCTTACCTACTTGATAGATCACACCACGTCTTTTACAACAACATGACCTCAGAGTGTTGCAATATGGACTTTGGTGTCCCACAAGGCTCTGTCCTAGGACCACTGCTATTCTCTATCTATATGCTACCACTTGGTGGCATCATTCGCAAATTTGGCATTAACTTCCATTGCTACGCTGATGACACCCAAATTTACATACCAGTCAAACCAACCGATGACACCCAATTCCAAAAACTAGAGGCCTGCCTATCAGAGGTCAAATATTGGATGTCCCTAAACTTCCTACTCCTTAATGGCAGCAAAACTGAGATGCTGATTGTGGGACTGGCTAGACATAGACACTTATTTGAGAATAGTACTCTTAACTTTGATAGTTGTGTAATCTCCCAGAGCCCATACGTTAAAAACCTTGGGGTAAAATTCGACCCTACCCTCTCATTCGAGTTGCACATTAAGGAGATCACTAAATCAGCGTTTTATCATCTTCGCAATATTGCCAAAATTCGACCTATGCTAACAGAGGCAGACGCAGAAATTTTAGTACATGCCTTTGTATCATCCAGAATCGATTATTGCAATGTCCTTTTCTCGGGCTTACCTACTGGGCGCACTAAAAAACTACAACTGGTCCAGAATGCTGCTGCCAGAATCCTGACCAAAACTAGGAAATTCGACCATATAACTCCCATCCTGTCCTCATTACAGTGGCTACCAATTCAGGCCAGGTGTGACTTTAAGGTGCTTTTACTTACATATAAATCATTACATGGGATGGCACCGTCCTATTTATCCGATTTGATTAAACCTTATAAACTGCCACGCGCCCTCAGATCTCAGGACGCTGGCTACCTGTCTATCCCAGCAGTCAAAAAGAAAACTGCAGGTAACAGAGCCTTTTCTTACCGGGCTCCCTATCTATGGAACAGTCTGCCTGCCTCAGTCAGAGAGGCAGGCTCTATCGAAGTCTTTAAGTCAAGGCTAAAAACCCATTTATTCTCTCTGTCATTTGACCAGCCTTGAGGGAGTGGCTCAGTCTCTTCTCAGAGTAAGGCTAGACCAGTTAGCTCATCCTAGATCAGGGTCCTGCCGATGGATACTAGCATCCTGCCTACATGTCCTATTCTCCTGGTCTACCTGCTCCTGTCCACTGACGCTGGTCATGTTTGTCTGTGTGAGTGAGAGTGTGTGTCTGGGTGTGTGTGGGTGAGTCTCCTATCTGTTCCAGGCTGCAGCCCGGCAGAGTTGGGACATTTTCTTTCCACCTGCCCACAGCGTCCAGTAAAATACGGGGCTTACCAGTAGTGGAGAGAATACTGGTAAGCTCAACCACCTCTCTCCACTCCACTAATTCCCACACCCAACTTCACGCCACCCTATGTTGGGAGGACCAGTCCCTGCCTGTCCTAGCCCTAGTCGACTCTGGAGCTGATGCTGATTTTATTGATGCTTCCCTGGCCCGCCAGTTGGGCGTCACCACCACCGTTTTGGAGACTCCGCTGGAGGACTGTGCTCTCAATGGCCGCCTCATTAACAAGGTAACTCTCATCATGGTTCCTGTTAGCTTGCTAGTTTCTGGCAACCATGTTGAAAACATCAGGCTCCACCTTATTGACTCACCCCATGTCCCCATTGTCTTAGGTCACCCATGGTTAAAAAAGCACAACCCCCAAATAGACTGGTCTGTCGGATCCATTTCTAGTTGGAGCCCTTTTTTCGCCATGCTAATTGCCTCAAATCGGCTCCCATACTCACCTCACCTGAGCCTTCCCCTCCCGAAGATTACCCCGACCTGTCCAAGGTGCCCTCCGTTTACCATGATCTAAAGGAAGTTTTCAGCAAGCGCTGAGCCACTACGCTTCCCCCTCACAGGCCGTATGAGATAAAACATAAAACCTCCATCCAAGACACCAAGCGCCTAAATTCTTGCCAAGCTAGGTGGGCCCTCTTCTTTAACAGATTCCATTTCACCCTGTCTTATCATCCAGGTTCAAGGAACACCAAGCCGGATGCCCTTTCCCGACTATTCCAGCCTCCCGAGGATCTCAATAACCCGCCTCCTGCATCGTTGCACTTCTGGTGGCCCACTATGGCGGTTGACACACGCTCCTTTGTGACAGCCCCCTTCTGATGGTAACACTGCTATCCTCACTGATTTTCAAAGGCTGCTCATTTCATACCCCTCCCCAAGCTGCCATCCGCACTCATCATCACCCATGTTCCTCCAGGACACAGTCTCTGACAGGGGCCCACAGTCTCTCCTCGGGCTACCATCCCCAAACCAACAGCCAGTCGGAGCGTGCCAACCAGAACTTGGAGACGACCCTACGCTGCTTGACATCTGCCAACCCGACCTCCTGGAGCAAGTATCTCCTTTGGATTGAGTATGCCCACAATACACTCCATTGCTCTGCCTCTGGTCTCTCACTTTTACATTGCTCCCTAGGTTACCAACCCCCAGTGTTCGCTGCTTAGGAGGCAGAGGTTGCTGTCCCTTCCGCCCAAGCGTTCATCCGCCGGTGTCATCGTACCTGGAGTAGGGCACAAGCGACCTTGCTTCGCACTTCCCGCAGATATCAGCAGCAGGCCGATCGACACCGGACCCCTGCCCCTCTCTACCGCCCAGGTCAAAGGGTTTGGCTCTCCACCAGGAACCTTCCCCTCCCGCAAGTCCCGCAAGCTCTCCCCCTGGTTTGTTGGCCCAATCCCCACTTTCTTTTAAAGTATATTTTATTATGCCTTTTATTGAGAGAGAGATAGTGAGGAAGGTATGGGAGAGAGAGGGGAGGACATGCAGCAAATGACCGAGGGCCGGACTCGAACCCTGGTCGGCTGCGGGAAGGACTGAGCCTTATGGTACGTGCTCTACGCGGTGAGCCACCGGTGCGCCCCTCATTCCCCATTTTCAAGGTTATCAATCCCACTGCCGTCCGCCTCAAGTTGCCCCGTACCCTCCGGATCCACCCATCATTCCACGTCTCCCGCATTAAGCCTGTCGTCACCAGTCCGTTGGCTCCAGCCAGAGGAGACAAGCTGGGTTTCTGCCAGAGACATCCTGGACCCCTCTCTCCTCACTGATTTTCACCAGCGCCATCCTGACCAGCCTGGTGGGACTCCAGGTGGCGTCCCTAGGAGGGGGGGTCCTGTCATGGCTGTTCAGCCTTCACCCTCACTTTACCCTGAATTCTAGTGTGTGTGTCTCTCTCCCTCAGTCTCTCTCTTCCTTGCAGGTTGGTGGGTGTGTCGCTGTGGGCTTCCATACCTGCTCAGCGGTTTCCCATCACCAATCACCCGTGTATATATGCTCTGCCCTCACTTCACTCCAGTTCTTGTTTGTCAGTTTTTGTCAGTCTTGCTCAAGGAGAAGTCTCGCTCTGAAATCTGAAAGATGAGGTGAGTTGTTGCATGAAGAGGTTAAACAAAGGTTTCTGGTTAAACAAGGATCTCTGTAGCGATCCTTTCCATAATGTTTTCAGACACTTGTCAGACACACAAATAATAATCTGAGCCTGTCAGTGGCAAAAAGCACTTTTAGTGGACGTACTTTGATCGGCACACTTGCACGGGTTACGTTGCAGCCATAGCAGCTCGTTTTGCAACTGCCGACTGAGGAGATCTACCGGAGCAATTCCAAATTTCCATATTTTCTCATGACTGATATATTTGAGATCAGGACAACTCTGACAACACACTAACCCAAAATCAAGCATTTTTACTGTATCAATTTTGGAGAATTTCAAAGTTAAAGTCTCACATTTTTACCTTGAAATGGCTTCCTTTCTGAAACTGGGTGTGCTGTAAAAACACATTGCTCCATAAGTGCTGACAATGACTGATATGGCTGTATTCAGGACAACCCTGATTACAAAATCAAGCATTTTTACTGTAGCGTGTTGCTTCGTTATGAATTATGAGACTATTTGATCAATTTTGAAAATTGATAATTATTCCAGTTATTTTCATTAATCAATAGCTGATTAATTAACACTCTCGGGCCCCACCAGTTTACACTGGAATAGGCGCTTTATAATGATATCAATCTAATAATCAGAAGAGGCGAGTCCTCGATTTCAGTGATTTTCTACCATCATGTCCAGGATATATCAATAACACACAATAGTCAGTTCTTTATAAATACAAAGATTTCTTAACTGATTAAACACGAAGAATATTGATAGATGAATATACGTACAACAAAGTTAAATGAAATGAGAACAGGTAGCCTAATACTGACACAGACAGAGCAACCTGAGCGGTAGTGAGTCCGCAGTGATATGGCTGGTGACAACGGAAAGCTTGGCAGACAGCTCACAGTTTACGTTCGACTCTGCGACAGAATAGAAGGACAGATGATAGAAGTGACAAAGGATGTTCTAACCTCACTTTTCACAAGTTCAACACTAACTTTGCATCACCGTGCATCAGCAAGAAAGTTGGTTACCGTCTGGTTCGTGGTACGGTGCCAACGTCTTCGGCGCTGCGGCAACCGTCGCGCAGTTGCAGTGGACTTGTACACACAATCACGTGTCGGTACGGCCAAGGCTATGCCAGAAGGGTGGTAGTTGAGTGTTGTGGTGGACATCACGCTGTCAGGGATCGGCGCTGGTCCTGATCACAGCAGTGCTGTGGCAGCTTTCAGTCCGAGTCGCTGCTCAAGCAGGCAGGTCACGTTAGTTGCAATAGAGACGTCATTCAGAGGAGAGTAGCGGCTGGCTTCTTGGTTTCTGGATCAGCTGGAGTGATCTCAATCGGCCATCTCGGCGAGATTCACTCTGGAGCTGGTCTGGTACTTGAGCTGAGAGAAGAGCTTTGAGCCAGGTTCAAACTTAGTTACAGGACGGGCTGCGGGACAGGCTGCAGGACAGGCTGCAGAACGGTTGAGTTGAGTTTCTTGATGTTCCTTGATGTTTTGCCCATCCGCCTGTTGCAGGAGATGTTCTCCTTTATTTGTTCGAGTTTTTGAGAGAGAGAGGGTCAAGGGCTGAGAGGATTTTATGGTATGTCAGGAGGGTAGGTGTTTCCCTCATTTGCATGCATCAGTTTTACATCCTGATGACCGGTGATTACCATTCCCTGAAAAAGCATTTCCAGCTCAGGTTCGGAAAACATCATTTTACTTGATCCTTTGGGATGCAAGTGACATATTTAATCACCTTACAACAAATGTGTTTGTATGACACCAAACATCACTGTCTTACCACAAAATACTGGCGAGTAAACCAAAGGTTACTTAAAAAACACATTCTGTGTGCCTTGAATAACCGAGAGAATACATGAGGGAGTAAGGTACATCTGCCACAGGATGTGAAGTTCATATCTAATAAAATGCATACAGAAAGCACATTTTTGCAGTGTATTGCAGAGTTCCTTTGTTCTCTTATTCTGTGTCGCCCTTGGAATGCAAAGTAGGTACATACAGATACATATCCCCGGCCCTTATCATCGGTCCCATCTCCTAATGGCACCAGAGCGGGCTGGTCGAACCTGCAAAGTGTTACCTTTGGGGGAAATCCACCTTTTGCTGCAAAGAGGGGTTCCTTGGGTTCCTGGGAGCACAGCAGGGGTCTTGACCTCATAGGAAGGCACTGGGAGAGGAATGTGTTAGTCTTTGGGTGTTGATGTGTATCTTGTATGGGGGGGTGGGTTGATGTCTCCTGCATACACTACAACTGTATCATTTTAGATCATTTCAAAGTTAAAGTCTCACATTTTTACCTTGAAATGGCTTCCTTTCTGAAAGTGGAGGTGACGCAAAAAGACATTGCTCCATAAGTTCTGACAGTGAATAATATATGGCAATTGAGAACTACTCTCACTATGTGCAAAGACAAAATTATGGGTTTTTACTGTCAATTTTGAGAAATTTCAAAGTAGACTCACATTTTGTATATTATTATAGCTTTGTTGGTGAAGTTTGAAGTGCTCTGAAAACACAATGGGGATTAGATTAAGAAATATGCACACACACAATTCACCATTTTCCTGAGTCATATTGGAGAACTTTTTTGTCAGTACTTCACACTAGGTTGTTAAGTGTCATGTATGTTCTTCTTTGTTTCTGACCCTCTTTGTTGTCTTCTCACTCTTATCTTCTCAAACACAGGTTCACTTCCATGACCGGTCCATAGATCCATCCTCAGCTTCACCCACACCCCTGAATGTTTCATGTGTTCATTCCCTGGCAACCTTTCAACCTTACCTACTCCTGTGACTGGTCCGCTTGTTTAGAATCTGTAGCTGTCCTACCCAATCCCTTGCCAGCCACACCCATATTTAAAACCCATCTTGTTGCCGAAGGGACTTCTTTTCCATTTCTTTTGATTTCAGAGTGACAGACTACCTTTTGTATTTGTCAGTTATCTCTAGTATATAGTAGTACAATACCTAAGGCCTACACCGAAGGGAAACAGCAGGTTAAAAATTAAACATTGCATTCTGTCAAAAGCCTTGTTAATTTTATGATGGATAGTCAACTTTAGGTGGATCTTTCCTCTAGATAGCCAAAATGTTTGTAACAAGGTGAAACTTAGCAAATCAATCGGTCCCATCTCCTAACATGCACACATCTCCTACATGCACACAGAAGAAACTCTAATGAGTTTCTTCTGTGTGCATGTAGTCTGACTGCTCTTGATTTGCTAATTTTTCACCTTGTTACAAACAATTTTGGTCATTTCGGAAGAAGATGTAAAAAAAGTACTTTCTGTAATAAAGCAAAAAGAAAAAATCTCCCTTTTTTGTGCGCTGATCAACAACATCTGTCAGCGGATTCTGGATCAGTCACAGTATATGCATTGTAAGTATTTTAAATGAAGTCAAAATAACACATTATGAAAGGCAAAAGATATGTCTTATGCCACCACTTGCTTCACACACACAGACAAAGAAAAAGGTGGTGCATAGAACAAAAACAAATTCAATAATTTCACATACAGTATGTACTGTATGTAAAATAAAAGTACATTACATTGGAAAATTGTGAGATCCATTGCAATTGTGTCACTGATTAATACAAGTGACACTACATTTGTCAAAATGTGTCTACTTGTTCCAAAGTGTACAAAAAAACTGGTAAATATTTAACTGTGGATGCATTTTAACACCAACCTTTAAAATAGTTAATTATTTCAAGGACTGAACAACCACTGTGGCCCAATGCATGTTATTTTTGGGCTAGATAAATAAAGACTACTTGACAGAAGATGAGTTACACATGGGCAATTAAATGTTCCTATTTCTGTAACTATCCTATCACTCCTTCCTACCTTAATATCTGCATTTTTTCCTGTTTTACTCTTCACATCCTTGCTGTTTCTTTTAACAATTCTTGCCTTCTTTTAATCCTTTCTCCCTAATGAACTTCTTATCTGTCCTTCTTTCTCTCAATTTCCTTTCTATTAATTGTCTTTTGTTCAGTGTTTTATTGCAATTCTTACTTAATAATGTAAATCATTGTTTCTTCATCTATTTCTTTATGTACTTGTTGAAAGTCTTCCATGTCTGTGATTACCGTTGTTGAGCTCTGGGGGGAGCAACAGGCACACACCTGCTGTCTGAGGTCAGCCAGACACGGGTGTTGCTCAATCTGCTTTTGAGCCTAAGGCTGGCTCACACCACAGGTTTTAAAATCCTAACCGATTTTGAAATCGAGTTGCATCACGCACAAGGAGAATCGTCACAGATGTTCTTCTCTCTAATCTCAAACACACACTACTACAAGATCTAGAGGATATTACTAAGATTATCGTGCCAGAGGGAGCCTGAATGCACCGCCTCACGTGATCTCATGGGGGAAATAAATGTAACAAAATGTAGACTGACATGGTGAAACCGGTGCAACTTGCTTTACTTATGCTTTGCAGTGAGAAAGAATGCCCCTCAAATGCCCTATATTGCAACACGTAAGGTAAAAGACGTTTCATTAATTCCCGCCCACATAAAAAAATAAAATAAAGCATAGACATATAACGGGAAGAATATTTACATTTTAATCCAATCAAAGAGGACAGAATCAAATGCATACAGTGTACATTGCAAACCAATAAAATAGTTTCAATGCTGTGATGTGTGTTACCTTGTTTACAGTGAGCCGTTAAACTAGCTGAACTAACCTTAACTATCAATATTGCAAATATGCTTCTGCAAACATGTCAAAAGAACCAGTGCATCAGAAAGGAAAATACAGTCATCAAAACTGAACTTCAACATTAATAATGTTACATCCCTGACGTCCACAACTCCCGTTCCAAGAAGCAGGTTCAGCAAACTCTGAGTCTAACCCTGCACTCTGAGTTGTTTTAATTCCGAGATGGCCAAGTCTGAGTTTTGGGTTTCCCAAAGAACGGCTGATTTGAGTTAGTTTAATCAACTTTGAGTATGTTTCACCTTGAGTTAAGCGCGTGCCGCGACGACAATAAAAACCCATCATCAATGGAGGTCCGATACTACGATTACCATGGCAACCAGCAAGCAGCAGGGCGAAGGAAGGGAATTGGCGTGGGAGAGAATCGCTCCCCGAGTCAATGCGTACGTTTAAATGCAGTATGTATTCTTTTAAAACATTTAACCACACTTTCTTATAATATTACCTACATGTGAGAAAGTGGGGAATGGTTATTGGGGAAAAAAAATTTTTCATTTAGGTGCAATCCCACGGGCGCAAAGCGCTCTTGGCAGCAGCTGAAAATGAAATATAAAACATTACAATAGAGTCATTTAGCAGACGATTTTATCCAAACGACTTACAAAGGTGATATTTTAACACTATGTGGGATCAAACCCACAAACCTGAGACTAAAGTCTCATGCTCTACCAACTGAGCTGTTGGGCCAGACATACTTCAAATGGTGTACTTGGGGCAGCAAATTAGAAACTGTTGCTTTTGTTTTGTAGGAAATAAAGAAGACCAAATGAAATGTGTCTTTATTTGACTGCTGGGGGTGGTGGTCGCTTAATCCGTGAAGTGCAAAACGGCATATTATATCTCGGCCCAGCTTTTCCCATCCTGGACATAGAACATCTAATCGGTCTCAAAATCCTCTCCCGACATAAGGCTATGCAAATTACTTCCGCTTGAATATCGATCGGGTTACCGGGAAAGGACACGCCATGTCCGACAGCTGCTTCAGGTTCAGCAGAGATGGGAGACAGGGAGAAAGCCCAGGGTTTATTCAAGAAAACCTGCCAGCGAGCAGGTTAGGTTCACAGAGTCAGTTACCTTTGGTAACTGAATCAGAGTTTGAGTTACCTCTCTTTCGGGAACGGAAAACCCAGATTTTCCCCTCATCTCAGGGTTAACAAACTCAGAGTTTTCACTAAACCCCCCTTTCTGGAACAGGCCCCAGATCTGCTCGGTACGCATGGGGGCCGCCCCGATAATATCAAACATGTTTGATATCTAGGATTTCAAATCAGGATGATTACGTCACGCTTTCCGAGCGGGACCACAATAGCCAATGAGAGAGACAATTAAAAGGGACACGGAAGTGTGAATGAAAAACAACAACAAGCTGTTGTACGGGTTTGCGTTGGACAGCTGAGATGGGAGGAAAGGCTTGTCAATATGTGGCAAGACAGCAGCAAAGAGTTAACCACTCTATTTTTGTACCAATCTGCATTAAACTACTTTCCCTTTGGCCAACGATCTAGCGGTCTCCTTTTTGTCTAAATTAGCTGTGCTGCTTTACCTGTCTCTATGTCCCGACAACAACCCTCCACGCAACGGAGCCAGCGCTAGCCTGTTTCCGTTCAATGCCGACGGTTTGACATTCTAGTGGCACAGAGCTGCTGCTTTGGGGTTCTTCTGGCTGCCGCTGCGCTGGTTCAGGGTTGAAGGTCCAGGCTCCAACGGAGTTGTGGACGTCAGGGATGTAACATTATTAACGTTGAAGTTTAGTTTTTTTTGACTGTATTTTCCTTTCTGATGCACGGGTTCTTTTGACATGTTTGCAGAATCATATTTGCAATGGGCCCTATTGATAGTTTAAGGTTAGTTTCAGCTAGTTTAACGGCCTCAAACTGACTTACTGAAAACAAGGTAACACACATCACAGCTTTGGAAACTATTTTTTTGGGTTTTGCAATGTACACTGTAATGCATTTGATTCTGTCCTCTTTTATTGGATTAAAATGTAAATAATTTTTTCCCCTTTTGTTTTGCCCGCTTTTTTCTATCTTCATTTCACCTAATGTCTGGCAGAAATGAATGAAACGTCTTTTACCGTACGTGTTGCAATATAGGGTATTTGGGGATATAGTGATTCTTCTCACTGCAAAGCATTAGTAAAGCAAGTTGCACCGGTTTCACCATGCCATCTACTTCCCCATGAGATCACGTGAGTCGGTGCATTCATGCTCCCCTGGCACGATAATCTTATAATATCCTATAGTGTGTGAGCACCATTATTTTCAGATCTTGTTTTGTGGTGCATGTTTGAGATTAGAAAGAAGAACATCTGTGAAGATTCTCCTTATGTGTGTGATGCAACTCGATTTTTAAAATCGGGTTTGGATTTTAAAACTTGTGGTGATAGAAAGATAGATAGATGATAGATGAAGTTCATTGCTTCACCTTTAGCTTATTGGGTTGTTATTCCATTTCTTATTTGTTTGATTATAAATGTGTTTGTATATTTCCATTCATGGCTGATTCCCGTGTTCAGCTGATTGCTCGTGTATGTTTGGAAATCAGTCATCCAATGCAACTGAAATTTGAGTTTATGTATTTGTGTTAAATTGAGAAATACGAGACTGTTTCTAAATGCCATATGGATTTCTCTTTTCTGTGCTCCCATACAGAACCCCCACTTAATGATGTTAAAGGGAATGTCCAGCCACAATACATCTGCCTTTTTTGTGGGATCTGCCGTCTCCTCCCTAATTCCGTGCCTCATATCCAACGCTGAATGTTCCTAGGCTCCAGCCCTCTCCCAAATTTGGTTTACACCTAACAATACTTTTTATACCTTTTGTACCTTTGAGTCTTCCCTCCTTTATTTCACAGTATCGTTTATTTTACACTGAAGGTTTTTCTTATTCATTCAGAGAAAAACATATCCTCTAGAAATACATTGAGTGTAGAAGATTTTACATTACGGAAAAAATTTCTTGTACATAAGATCACCTGTGATGGAGCATCCCCTGTACTTTGAATGATGCTTCCCTGCGTATCCTCCTCATGATGCTCCTCATGACGCATGTGGATGGAGCTTGACTATGGGATTGCAACATTAATGTCGGCTTTTAATTATATACTCTCATACCAACAACACGGTCAAATATGTATTGGTAATTGCATTTCATGACTATTCACTATGTCACACAATTTGCATCTACATTTGTTTTTTCAATATCATATGTTAAGCACAAAATGCAACAGTGAGCTGTTGATTTCCAGTTGTTTTACATTACTGTGTTTGCTTTTCTTCCTGTCATTGTGTAACCATGCCCAAAGGATTACCTGTGATGGAGCATGATCTTGAGAGCTTGGGTTTACACCCCTTTAATGTCCTTTTCATTAACATCAGTATTGTTTTGTGTAGATGAACCTTGGGATGAGATTTTTCCTCTGTGTTCTCTTGAGAAAACAAAAGTATTCTATGACACAACATTTAATACATTTTTATGCTATATTTCCAGCTAATGGATAGCCCTCAAAAAGACATACCTTTTTCTTGTACTGTTTGAAAACAAAAGGCTTGGTTATGGGTGACACAAACTCCTCGACTCTTCTGCTCTCTTTGTTTCTGTAATGTGGTTGCAGGTTAGTCCCCCCCCTAAACAAATGCAACCGCTCAGAACTGAATTCTCAACAAGTCCAGTTTATTCATAGCACAACTAACAATGATCTGCTGCATCTTTAATGGCAAGTCAGTTTACAATACGTTACAATACACTCATAAAAACAGTGACATAGTTTCAACACCACTCCGTTCCAACTCCCCCTTAAAACATCACAAGAACAACATATTCAACAATACGGACATACAATACATACGAACGTCCAATACGAAAATACAAAATATACACATAACTACACACTCCCAAAAAACATACCGGTCTCGAAAACCTTTTGCCCCTAGAGCTTGCAACCCAGGCGAGCCTCACCGCGTCCCCACCTTCACAGTACAAACAACATGCACAACACCATCACCTTTCGCACACTTCACCCCACAGCCCTCTAGTACCTACATAACATAGTTCAAAACATACCATCTAATGGCAACCCCAGGCTCAGCTCCTCAGCACCCAGGGACCAAACAATCGCCTCACGCCGCAAAGCAGTCGGGTCCAGCCAGCCGATTCCCCAACTAGCTCGGCATTTCCATGCCAGCAGCAGTGCCTCACATTCCATGCTCCACATTCACCCATTTTCTACAGTTAATCAAGAAGTATTAACAAGTTTTAAC
>JAXDDX010000760.1:0-24157 GCA_034670405.1 Hoplostethus atlanticus
GGCTCGCTCATTCGCAGAACCCCTCTTCGGTCCCCCACGGGGGGAGGGAGAGAAAACGTATTAGAGGTAAATAGGGGAGGGGTTGCATCCTCCTCCACTCCCTTTCCCTCATTGAATAGGCTGCAGGAAGCTGCCGTGGACAACACATCCTCCTCCCGATCAGGGGAGCTCCTAGCGGCGGTTTGCTAACTGCCGGGGCTGCTATGCCATCAGCGGGCTGGAGGTTCAGCAAGAGGGCCTTAATCTGAGCAAACTCGGATGATAGGGTGTCCACCTTAAGGGCCAGAGAATTGAGTCTCTTCTTAGGGGGGGCCCCCGACTCCCCCCTGTGGCGTTTGGGGTTCCTGGGTGCTGATGCTACACCGGATGGGGCAACCGACTGCTCCCCAAACCCGGTGCCCTCCACCCTCCGCCAGTCTGGCAAGCTTTAATGCCAGCGGCATGAAACTGCAGTCATGCATGGGTTGTCAGACAACCCTTCTCTCAGGTGTTCCGCGCCTAGACAGGCGGAACACTGATCGTGGCCGTCCTCCGCTTGGAGGAGGGCCATACAAGTGCCGCAAGCATGTGACCCCAACATTATAACACAATGCCTGTCAACAATAAGATGGCGTAGCCAGCGAAAACACTACACGCCTCCAACTAATAACTGTACTGTAGGCCTACAGCAACCAGTATTAACATGCACGCTTAACTAGCCTTACTAAGGTTATGCATGTGCGGCTAGCCTCTCGAGAGCAGAGGGCTAGCTCACCGTAACGGCGTACGGGCGTCCAGTTGTACCATCAGAAGCGGAAGCACCTCCGGTTAATAATACAGTGGAGAACCAAACCGAGCTAATCTACAGCCTGTATGTGAGGCGGAACCACCCCCAAGTGCCGAGTAATTTAGCGGACCGCCGGCTAGCGCTAGCTAGCGGACGCCGGCGCTAACTCACCAATTAGCGGTATGCTAGTTAGTATGCTTCGTATAAGAGGTTAGCCCTCCGAGCCGGAGAGCCGCCTTATATGAGGAATTGTCACTCACCTGTCGTGGAGTCACTAACCGTATTCGAAGCAGCGCGGCTATGCCGACCGCTCGAGGGGAAGAAGCTGGATTAGGCTCGTCGCAGTCTCTGGCGGACGAAAAACGTAGCGCCAACCCTGGGGTTGCGAGACTCCAAGCAGACCAGCCGCCAGCTAACAATTTGACCTGCTACCATTTAGCATATGATTGCGAGAAGATAGAAGGAACAGATTACTGGATGACGGGGGATTTTATACTGGGGGCGTGCCCTACGTCATCCCAGGTCACAGGTGACTTTGTTGGTATAATTACTCGACCTGCGCTTGCGCGAGATGGACAAGATCCAGTGCTTAAGCACCGCCTCTGGCGGTCAGGAAGAATGAAATAGAACTCCGTTTAGCAATTGTATTGCCCTAAATTATTGTCTAGATTATTTTGTTTATCGAAACTGGATTTCTCTTTTGTACAAGGAAATAAACCCAAGAACTTTTCTTCAAACAAACCAAACTCTTCTGGACAATATTGTTTTTCAACACCTGGGCAGCACAAGCTTGTAGAAAATCACAATCTAGTCACCACAGTGACCAACAAGAACAGGAAATATTCATTGAAACGGTCACTACAGTCATGGTTTATCAAATAATGCCAAATCAACTCCCTTTCATTCAGTTCATCTTTACTGATTCCAAAAAGGAACCTTTGCTAACATTTCTATTTCATCTCTCGTCTCGTGCAGGAATCCACGCCAGGCGGCCTTCCAGCTCACGCTCCCCTGCTCTTCCTGTGGGGCACTTCTGCCCACCTCCCCTTCAAAACTTTTGAGGCTTGTGATACAGCTAGTCAAAGGCTGGAATGCAAGTGAGTGTGCAGTTTAATTGCATATCGTATGTGCTTCCTTATCGGTAGTGCCACATTAAACACACATGTAAAACAGGCTGCTAATCCCACAGTCATTAATGAGACAATGTGATGCCACGTCGGTATCTGCCCTTAACGTTACGTTAAATCTGGCTGTGTGTTTTATGTATCTGGCCGGTTGTGTCATTGTTTTGAGTAGTGCTTGACAAGTCAAGATGGTGGTGGGGGTGATGATGGTGATTATTATGACACAAATGCGCGTCAAACTAGCTTTTTGGTCAATACCTGCTTCAGACTGACCCTGACAATGGCCCGTAGCAGCCCAAAGCTGACCCTAAAAGCCACCCCCCCCCCTTTGTTGCCCTGTGGTGGCGCAATCTGGTAAATACCGCCATTTTCATCATCTGCTAAACTGCTTTAAATACATATATATGTATATATATATATATAGTTCATAGAGTAGCAACATTTCACATGCTTGCACCGCTCACAGGCCCACAGGCTCAAAGAATGGAGCTTACAACATTAAGACAGGCCTGTTCAACAAAGGGAATAGGATGTCATTGTAGGAGCCCTATGTTAGGCAGAAATGCTTGTTTATTGTTTGTCTACTAACCCTCTGTTTGACGCCCTCTGAAGGTCGAGGCTATATATGATGGCAGGACAGGTGTGCACAGAGTGGCTGATTGGGGCAAAGCCTTTCTACAGCTTGGCTTCACTTGGACTGGAACGACAAAACTCCGTTTAGCAATTGTATTGCCCTAAATTATTGTCTAGATTATTTTGTTTATCGAAACTGGATTTCTCTTTTGTACAAGGAAATAAACCCAAGAACTTTTCTTCAAACAAACCAAACTCTTCTGGACAATATTGTTTTTCAACACCTGGGCAGCACAAGCTTGTAGAAAATCACAATCTAGTCACCACAGTGACCAACAAGAACAGGAAATATTCATTGAAACGGTCACTACAGTCATGGTTTATCAAATAATGCCAAATCAACTCCCTTTCATTCAGTTCATCTTTACTGATTCCAAAAAGGAACCTTTGCTAACATTTCTATTTCATCTCTCGTCTCGTGCAGGAATCCACGCCAGGCGGCCTTCCAGCTCACGCTCCCCTGCTCTTCCTGTGGGGCACTTCTGCCCACCTCCCCTTCAAAACTTTTGAGGCTTGTGATACAGCTAGTCAAAGGCTGGAATGCAAGTGAGTGTGCAGTTTAATTGCATATCGTATGTGCTTCCTTATCGGTAGTGCCACATTAAACACACATGTAAAACAGGCTGCTAATCCCACAGTCATTAATGAGACAATGTGATGCCACGTCGGTATCTGCCCTTAACGTTACGTTAAATCTGGCTGTGTGTTTTATGTATCTGGCCGGTTGTGTCATTGTTTTGAGTAGTGCTTGACAAGTCAAGATGGTGGTGGGGGTGATGATGGTGATTATTATGACACAAATGCGCGTCAAACTAGCTTTTTGGTCAATACCTGCTTCAGACTGACCCTGACAATGGCCCGTAGCAGCCCAAAGCTGACCCTAAAAGCCACCCCCCCCCCTTTGTTGCCCTGTGGTGGCGCAATCTGGTAAATACCGCCATTTTCATCATCTGCTAAACTGCTTTAAATACATATATATGTATATATATATATAGTTCATAGAGTAGCAACATTTCACATGCTTGCACCGCTCACAGGCCCACAGGCTCAAAGAATGGAGCTTACAACATTAAGACAGGCCTGTTCAACAAAGGGAATAGGATGTCATTGTAGGAGCCCTATGTTAGGCAGAAATGCTTGTTTATTGTTTGTCTACTAACCCTCTGTTTGACGCCCTCTGAAGGTCGAGGCTATATATGATGGCAGGACAGGTGTGCACAGAGTGGCTGATTGGGGCAAAGCCTTTCTACAGCTTGGCTTCACTTGGACTGGAACGACAAAACTCCGTTTAGCAATTGTATTGCCCTAAATTATTGTCTAGATTATTTTGTTTATCGAAACTGGATTTCTCTTTTGTACAAGGAAATAAACCCAAGAACTTTTCTTCAAACAAACCAAACTCTTCTGGACAATATTTTTTTTCAACACCTGGGCAGCACAAGCTTGTAGAAAATCACAATCTAGTCACCACAGTGACCAACAAGAACAGGAAATATTCATTGAAACGGTCACTACAGTCATGGTTTATCAAATAATGCCAAATCAACTCCCTTTCATTCAGTTCATCTTTACTGATTCCAAAAAGGAACCTTTGCTAACATTTCTATTTCATCTCTCGTCTCGTGCAGGAATCCACGCCAGGCGGCCTTCCAGCTCACGCTCCCCTGCTCTTCCTGTGGGGCACTTCTGCCCACCTCCCCTTCAAAACTTTTGAGGCTTGTGATACAGCTAGTCAAAGGCTGGAATGCAAGTGAGTGTGCAGTTTAATTGCATATCGTATGTGCTTCCTTATCGGTAGTGCCACATTAAACACACATGTAAAACAGGCTGCTAATCCCACAGTCATTAATGAGACAATGTGATGCCACGTCGGTATCTGCCCTTAACGTTACGTTAAATCTGGCTGTGTGTTTTATGTATCTGGCCGGTTGTGTCATTGTTTTGAGTAGTGCTTGACAAGTCAAGATGGTGGTGGGGGTGATGATGGTGATTATTATGACACAAATGCGCGTCAAACTAGCTTTTTGGTCAATACCTGCTTCAGACTGACCCTGACAATGGCCCGTAGCAGCCCAAAGCTGACCCTAAAAGCCACCCCCCCCCCCTTTGTTGCCCTGTGGTGGCGCAATCTGGTAAATACCGCCATTTTCATCATCTGCTAAACTGCTTTAAATACATATATATGTATATATATATATAGTTCATAGAGTAGCAACATTTCACATGCTTGCAGCGCTCACAGGCCCACAGGCTCAAAGAATGGAGCTTACAACATTAAGACAGGCCTGTTCAACAAAGGGAATAGGATGTCATTGTAGGAGCCCTATGTTAGGCAGAAATGCTTGTTTATTGTTTGTCTACTAACCCTCTGTTTGACGCCCTCTGAAGGTCGAGGCTATATATGATGGCAGGACAGGTGTGCACAGAGTGGCTGATTGGGGCAAAGCCTTTCTACAGCTTGGCTTCACTTGGACTGGAACGACAAAACTCCGTTTAGCAATTGTATTGCCCTAAATTATTGTCTAGATTATTTTGTTTATCGAAACTGGATTTCTCTTTTGTACAAGGAAATAAACCCAAGAACTTTTCTTCAAACAAACCAAACTCTTCTGGACAATATTTTTTTTCAACACCTGGGCAGCACAAGCTTGTAGAAAATCACAATCTAGTCACCACAGTGACCAACAAGAACAGGAAATATTCATTGAAACGGTCACTACAGTCATGGTTTATCAAATAATGCCAAATCAACTCCCTTTCATTCAGTTCATCTTTACTGATTCCAAAAAGGAACCTTTGCTAACATTTCTATTTCATCTCTCGTCTCGTGCAGGAATCCACGCCAGGCGGCCTTCCAGCTCACGCTCCCCTGCTCTTCCTGTGGGGCACTTCTGCCCACCTCCCCTTCAAAACTTTTGAGGCTTGTGATACAGCTAGTCAAAGGCTGGAATGCAAGTGAGTGTGCAGTTTAATTGCATATCGTATGTGCTTCCTTATCGGTAGTGCCACATTAAACACACATGTAAAACAGGCTGCTAATCCCACAGTCATTAATGAGACAATGTGATGCCACGTCGGTATCTGCCCTTAACGTTACGTTAAATCTGGCTGTGTGTTTTATGTATCTGGCCGGTTGTGTCATTGTTTTGAGTAGTGCTTGACAAGTCAAGATGGTGGTGGGGGTGATGATGGTGATTATTATGACACAAATGCGCGTCAAACTAGCTTTTTGGTCAATACCTGCTTCAGACTGACCCTGACAATGGCCCGTAGCAGCCCAAAGCTGACCCTAAAAGCCACCCCCCCCCCCTTTGTTGCCCTGTGGTGGCGCAATCTGGTAAATACCGCCATTTTCATCATCTGCTAAACTGCTTTAAATACATATATATGTATATATATATATTGTTCATAGAGTGGCAAAAACATTTCACATGCTTGCAGCGATCACAGGCCAACAGGCCTCAAAGGAATGGAGCTTACAACATTAAGACGGCCTGTTCACAAAGGGAATAGGATGTTCATTGTAGGAGCCCTATGTTAGGCAGAAATGCTTGTTTATTGTTTGTCTACTAACCCTTGTTGACGCCCTCTGAGGTCGTAGGCATATATGATGGCAGGACAGAGTGTGCACCATGAGTGGCTGATTGGGCAAAGCCTTTCTACAGCTTGGCTTCATTGGACTGGAACGACAAAACTCCGTTAGCCAATTGTATTGCCCTAAATATTGTCTAGATTATTTTGTTTATCAGAAACTGGATTTCTCTTTTGTACAAGGAAAAATAAACCAAGACCCTTTCTACAAACAACCCAACTCAAATGGACCATATTTTAATCCCTTCCAAAACACCCCCCGCCGGCTGCTAACGCTTGCACAGCAATCACTCATCAAAATTAGACACCCACAGTGACCCAAACAAGAATGTGAAATCCATTACATTGAACCCCGGTTCACCTACCAGTCCATGCCTTTTATCAAATAATGACCAACCTCCCTCACTCATACACCATCTCATTCAGTTCACCGCTTTATGATCGCACAAATGGAACCTTTTTGCATGCTCGCATTTCTATTTCCTCTCCTCCACTCCCCTCCCCCCCCCCGACCCTCCCCCCCCTCCAGCTCCGCCCAGGAATCACACTCACGCCATAGCGCACGCGCCCTTCACTCGCTCCTCGCCTCCCACCTGTCTCACGCGCACGCGCTCGGCGGCACTCACGCGCTTTGGCACCACATCCCACTCCACTGCGTCGCCACGTCTAGGCATTAGTGTGTTGAGCTTCGTTGAAGAACGATGAGATATTTGGTCCAAATCTGAAAATTGACAAATTATTGAAATTATTTTAGTAATTATATCTTATTAATTAACACTTGCCGGCGGCCACCACCAGTTCTACCCCCCCACTGGAAAGTCTCTTTATGATGATATCGTCTAATTATCAGAAGAACTGAGCTTAGCTTGTCAGTGATTTCCGCTCCCTTCATTCGTCCAGGATATATCAATGACACACAAAAAGCCAGTTCTTTATAAATGCAAAGATTTTATTTAACTATGTAAATAAACACAATAAAAATGACTACATGATATACTAAACTAAACAGATATTGGCAAATAAACTGACAACAAGTAGCCAGATAAACAGTGGCAGAGGATATAGCATAAGAAGGTAGAAAGTTAAACAGTGGCAGAGCATATATTCAATTAAGAGTGGCAAATGGATATTGGGATCAAAAGATGGCAAGGAAGTTTTGCACGACAAAACGGACCTGAGGCTGTAATACGTCATAAAATAGCGGCAATCGTGGCAACAAGGAAAGAGGCTTGGAGGACAGCTGACAGTTTCCGGGAGATTGGGACAGAGGACAGAGAATAGTGGAGAGAGAGAGAGAGACGAGAGAGAGAGTATTCTACCTCAATTTCACAGTTCAACACTGCCTTTGTCATCACCCGTGCATCAACAAGAAAGTTGGTACGTCTGGTTTGCAGGGTGTCAGCGGCGTCCCCTCGTCTCCGTGGTAACCGTCGCGCAGTCGCAGTGGACAGGTAAACACACGCACGTGTTGTTCTGGACCAGTCGTCGTCAGGGGGGCCGTTGTGGATTGCGGTCCGGGGGCCGGTTGTTCGTCGGCGTCGTCGTACCAACAGTTAACTCAGTGGATAGTAGAGGGATCGGGGCGTGTCTTGACTCACGTCGTTCAGGAAGCAGAGTAGAGTAGCGGGCTGGCTTCTGACGTGGTTTTGTAGTCTTGGATCACGTTGAGTGAAATCAATCGGCCGTCTCGGCAAGATTCATCTGGGAGCTGATGTCTGGTACTTGAGCTGAGAGAAGAAGAGCTTTGAGCAGGTTCAAACTTAGGTTTACAGGTCGGGCTGCGGGTACGGGCTGCAGGACAGTGAGTGCAGTTTCTTGATGTTCCTTGAGTCTTATCCGCCGCCTGAGTTTTTACTCCGTATCCGCCCGCTGCAGGAGTTGTCTCCTTTGTTCGTTCGAGTTCGTGAGATTTCGGTGTGAGTTCTGACTGATTTGTTCTGGGGTCAAGGGCTTTATGGTATGTCAGGGAGTGGTAGGTGTTTCCTCATTTGCATGCATCAGATTTACACTTGATGACCGGTGATCCCCATCCCTTAACGGCATGTCCAGCTCAGGTTTGGAAAACTTCATTTTCTTGATCCTTTTGGGGTGCAATTGACATATCTTAATCACCTATCAACAAATGGGGTTGAATGACACCAAACATCACTGTCTTACACAAAATACTGGCGATTAAACCACAAAAGTCTGATAACCACATTCTGTGTGCCTTGAAATAATCCAACGATACTACCATTGGGGAGTAGGGCACATCTTGCACAGGATGTGAAGTTTAAATCTAATAAAAACATATAAAGAAAAGCACATTTTTGTGCAACACATTCCAGGAGTTTTTTATTCTCTTATTCTGTGTCTCCCATGGAAGGCAGAT
Source organism: Hoplostethus atlanticus (assembly GCA_034670405.1). Lineage (NCBI taxonomy): Eukaryota > Metazoa > Chordata > Actinopteri > Trachichthyiformes > Trachichthyidae > Hoplostethus > Hoplostethus atlanticus. Next base: position 8,486 of record JAXDDX010000760.1, read on the forward strand.
TAGGTACATTTCCCGGCCCTTATCATTGGTCCCATCTCCTAATGGCACCAGGCGGGCTAGTCGAAACTGGCATAGTGGTTACTTTTGGCGGCTTTATGGGGGAAATCCAGCTTATGCTGCAAAGGGGGTTCCTTGGGTTCATGGGAGAACAGCAGGGGTCTTGGACTCATTAGGAAGGACCCTGGGATGAGGAATGTGTTAAGTCTTTGGGTGTTGCTCGTGGTCCGAAGAGGGGGGGGAGGCTGATGTCTCCTGCATACACTACATAACCCCCACTTGTAGCAATGGTACCCTCCTAGAACCAATTGGGACGACAAACAAACAGGTGACATCCGATACCAGAGTTAGCACACAACAATCCTGCTTCCTGCACGGGAATTGATGAATCCCTACCAAAGGTGAGACGTGATAGAGAAAAAGTGCGAGGAAGAAAACTTAAGCATTACACTATACTAGAGGAGAAATTCGCAAAGCCTAACATTAATTGGTCATACTAATACTAATCGATGAAGGTATTATCCAGGGGTAACTATTGCTGACTAACTTCATCTTGGGGCTGGTTTATGCCCTGTTCCTACTGGACTCGGGGGATTCCCTTGACAGCTAGATTGGAAAGAGACTGCTAAAACAGTGTTCTTGGACGTTTGACCTAATTTTTACGTCTAAAGATTTGTGGGCAACTCTTAATGTTGCATGCTTCATTGCATCTATAAAAAAAGAAGGAGGTAGCAAGAACAAACCGTCAATAGATAACCTAGGGGTAACCCTGGCACCTAAAAATTCTGTCAGTGAAGGACCACAAGCCTGAGTCAGAGAGAGTTGTCATGGTTCTCTACTTTTGGGTTTCAATGTTGGAGTCAGCAGTACCGTTTGATGGGAGTTATGTCAATAATTTGTGTCCCCTCAAATTGAATTTGTGCCTTAAACTTGGGGTCTTAGACAAGGTGTGTTTGTCGATGAATGGGACACTTCACTTAACTCTTATAGGTGTGGGGCAATGCCACCAAGTTCAAAATACAGGATCTGCATCGCTGGGGACATTGACCCAAAGTGTTTGGTTGTAGCTGGTCCACATCTGTGTTATCTCTGATGAACGGCCTTACTGGGACAGGGGTAGTTGAATATCTCTTTTGTCAACTGCTTTTGAAGAGATATTCACATAGGTGGAATGTTGCCTAGAGCTAGGCTGTCAACAGAAGAATGGTCTTACATGCAGCGGGTTAGTCATCAACATGGAGACAATCTTGGTCGTGAGCATGATCGGTGTCTGAATACAGACAGGAGTTTGTTTTGGACGGTCCTCGGAGAGTTTGGTGAGGGCCTATGCTGTGAGTGTCTGGAAGCTTAGATTGTTGTCTTGTACAGATTTGCCATGGTCTGTAACTACACCAAGGCTTGATCTAGATCTGCCTTTCTAACCTTGGGAATCTCCCTCGGCAATTCTCCTACCTGTTTCACTGACTGTTGTTAGGCTAATAGTATTGACAGTGCTTTAGACTAAGTAGTGAGCTAACTGCGGCCTGCTGCTGTGAATAAAAACCACCTACCAAAATTGCTGTTGGTCGCTTGTGGTTACCGTTTCAAACTCAACAAGTGGAGCTGTTGATAGCATAAGGGGTAATGTCAAATCGCATTGCAATCAGTGTATCTTGGGTCCAACTATCACTGCCCAACTGGTTTCACAGAGGCAATATTAGAGTCGACATGCTTCTGGGACACTTCGTAGTTGTGAGTCTTATGAACACTCTTTGTGGGGTGTCCGGCAGTTAGCGATCAGTAGCCGGGTTGATCTCTTAGTACAATACAAGAACTAGGGCCTGGTGACTGATCTCTGGGTTGAGCTGCGTATTGCAATATGATGAGAATCCAAATAAACTGCAGCGTTCGGATTCTAGCAACACATACAAGGAATATACCCAAACATCAGTAACTCGAACAGGTATTGCATTACTGCACCCCACCTTGACAACTAAATTTGTTTCCTTCAACTGTGTGAGAAAACCTACAAAAGAAACACAAACTTCTTATAATCACTAAACCCAATAAAACACAATTGCGGCTTAGTGCCCATTGGTGGGTTTTTCACTTGACTTACTTGAGGTACTGGTTGTCTCCTACAAGTCAAGGTATTTTGTACTTTTAATTTGATTTAGGTGGATCCTTGAAAATTGGTACTTTTGGCCTTTGTAATCTGATGCTGTAGGCTACAGGAGAAAGTTTTTTGTTTTGGTAGAACCAAAAAAAAGTAATACCACACCTTGTCGCCCACATGGAAACTCATCTTGGGAAAGACTTTTGGCCATAGTTTGACTTCTACCCTCAGCATGTTCTTACTAGGTTTCCTGTCAAAGGCAAACCATGGATTCTCAAGGTGATAGGGATGCCAGGGGGAAAGAGGATCCCTTGCATTGTACGTGGGCCCTCTGTGATTAGATTAGGGTTCAAGGGTTAAGATTGGCAACATACAGCCGTGCGGATGTATTCGCTGACATACTGTGACTGTGCGGCCAAAAGACTACCTGCTGAGGTATCGCCTGTTGATTTGATGACATGGTGTGTCCTGGGCAGGCATGATCCTCACCCCCCTTTGGATCTGATGACCTACAAAACGAGTTGAAGTTGTGGGTCGTCAGAGACACTGGACAAGAAGACCCGGTTCCAAGGCACATCCACACATGCTTTGCCTCATGAACAGATGTTGTAAATAAAACTACCAGAAAAGATTAAGGTCTGCGGCGACTTGTTGTGGTGGATAGCATCATCAAGCAAAGGACCATCACGTATCAAATGAAGGATCCTGCGAAGCAAGGGAAACAGGGGTCAGAGTCAGTGAGCAGACCAGATGGAGACAGCGCACGAGCCATTCAGTGTGATGCAGTGCACCTAATGAGGCTTGGATGCTGGGCGAAAACGTAGACCGAGTGGGCGGGAGAGAGTGGTGGGCATAAAGTCATTTTGCAATTCACATTTGCAAAAGAGTCGACAGAATTTGTCTCCTCTGAACCCGGTCTAGGCATAGATGGTCTCCCAGCATGGTTGTCACGGACCAGAGACAGTTTTAGACCTTTACTCGGGGGTTCTTCCCTTAGTCGTTAATAGCGTCTGTCTTCCTCTGGTTGGGTTGCGGACTATAGCTCCTATTGTTTGTAGGAGTTATTGGACTATAGGACGCATTAGGCCATTTGGCTTGCTTTCTGGTTGTAAAGTAGATGGCTGTGGTTCACCCGGCTCATGGTTGTGAGCATCTTCAAATTCCATGTCAGCATTTGGGTGTCAATGTGTGGAACTGAGTTAGGTCCGGATTCTTGCCCGAAGCTATTCTTTGTTTAATGAAGCCTTGAGAGCCAACTCACGTAGTTGGTGGCTTGACAAAGATCGAAGGGCTAGCTGAACACTCCAAGTATGGGGACTGGTGGTCGGTGGAGGTTTTGTTGATGACAGGATTTTGAAGTTCAAGTCCTCTCCCATGTTTGGTTCATTTGTGAAACCAAAGTAAGCTTTTCGCAAGCGATGATAGTACTGTGTTTGTGGCGGCTCTTGTCTTCCCTGTTTGATGGCCAAGGAGCTGTCAGGCAGTTCCATGCTGGTGATAGAGAAACTCCTGCATCAGGGATTGACATACCCGCTCATAGTAGTCGTCCAGGATGTGTGGAGGTTTTGTCTTTCAAGGAAGCTCACTTACCTTCACGGCTGGACGTTACCTGATAAGGTAATTCTGTCCATCTACTGTGGCCTGTGGGAATTTACGGAGTTAGAAGTTCAATGTCTTTTAGGTAGGTATAGGTGTCTGGGCACCCATTGGACTGGCGTCGAACTGGCAACGTTACGAGCAATTTTATCCAATTCCCTGTCAGGCCACCTTGGATGAAGGCCGCGTCCTGTGAATTGCTGCTGGGTCGGGGGACCTCTCAGTTTGGTCTTTTTTGGCCACTGATGTGGGCAGAATAATCTGGATTGAAAGGTATATCATCCCAGTGGGGTGTGCTAGAGGACGTGTCCTCTGAGGAAGGCGAATATCTCTCCCATCTAGGTCACTGTTGCTTAGGTAGTGGAAGGGAACTAACTTGTTGCTGACAGGGTTATCCACCAGCCCGAGGATCTTCAGTAACCTTTTGACCTTCACTATCTCACCGGTAGCCTCTTCACCACTGGCTTTCCAACCTTTCTTGATACTCTTTGGACATTTATTGACTTTCTATCAGTCCTTGCACTTTGCAGCTTCAAGCGGCACCTCTGTCTTGAGAGCATCTATCTGAGTTCCTATCCCCATTATTACCGTCGAGGACGCTACTCAGTGCTAGATTCTTACTTTCATCTCGCTCCCTTCTGAGCTGATTGAATTCAGTTCGTTCTTTTACTTTCTGTGGTGCTTTAGAGATTTCCGTTCTTTGGTATAATTGTTGCGTGCTTGTTTAAAGCCTTGGCATAGGCGTTGGTTGTCCTTGCTTCAACCCTACTGTTCTCACTACGGATTGCTTCATTTGGTCTGTATTTGAGCAGTCTCTTTGTCAATTAGCTTGAGTTGAGCTATCAAATTTAGAACCAAGGTACGAAGAGTTCACTGCGAGGGCGCTTCATTTGACTGTCTGACTCACTCCTGGATTATAGCTGTGGACAATCGTCTGGGTTAAGCTCCAAAGTCGTCAAGTAGTTGGTCAACTGCAGCAGGGCCTAAACATTTTGACTAGAAGGTTGTTACAAGTGGGATGAGGGGTGTCTAATGCTCCGATCCAAATCAAATTTGAAATTAAAGATTGGAAGCACAGATTATACCGTAACTCGCTACTTGCCTTTTCAGAGTCAACTAGTTGATCAGGGATCAGATAAATCCATTATGTGTGGTTCCACAAAGTGGAGTAAATAGATGTGTTGACTTGACTTGGACTATGCCTTCAGTGTGTTACCATGTAATGGTATTTACAGTTAGATGCTGAAATTTCTCAGGTGACTATGAATACTTTATGATAGAAAAGTTTCCTAACAGGTTTAGGAGGTTCCTAAACTAAAAATTCAAAATGAAAATTCAAAGCACTTGAATTAGTCATTTAAAAATCACCATTGTAATATCTATTCAAATTTTCAAAAGGCTTCAAATGTTTGCAGTTGCATTCAATGTATTATTTAATTGCCAATGAGTTTGATGCACTAAATTGAATTCAAAAAGCCAAAAATTAAATTGAGATTTTCAAACAGGCAAATTAATTTTGAAATTCAAAAAATCCAAATGAGTGATGGAAACGGATGCATATACACAATGAACTAAAGTTAAAATCTGGAATATAAGTAGAAATTATCCCAATGTTTAATTGGAATGCAAAAAATTTCTAAATTGTAATAAACAACTGAATAAGGATGATTAAGCTAAACCAAATTGTAAATAAGCATGAATTATACATGGAAAAGCCAATCAATATTGTGTCCAAATCTTTTCCAAACCTATTTCAATTACAAGTCCCAAAAAGGTCACTACAAATCTAAAAAGCTTTTAAAAATGGTCACTGAGTATGAAGCATGTCCTTATATAAATGTATGCAGTTTGATTCTGAAGTAGTTACTATTCATCCACTAATAAATGCTGTCCAACGCATCAATAGACTTGGTCAAGCACTGGGTTTGTTTTGTTTTGAATAAAGCTAGTTGTAGCAACTTTGTGTCCACTAGGGGGACACGCCTCACTTTATCGACAGTGACTCACTTGTCATCATAAGGGAAACCATTAGGGCCTATAGTATTACAGGCTATATGGCGGCCTGTGCAACCAGTCAAATAATCAGCGTGAAAGCTGAGTTTTAAATGAAATCACCCACCAAGCACTTAAGCAAATGGAAAACTCTACAGAAAACACACAAAACTTGAAGGCTAATAGCGTTGTGTCTGAACAGGAACAATTCAATCAATAAGTTAGCCGTCAGGCCTAATAAACCAAAGCGAACGTCTAGGTCAATGGTGTTAACAGCTAAGCTAACTTTTATGGGCACTTAGCCAGCAGCTGCTGGACTGCAGAGACAGCATCCAATACGGGTTCAAATTACAGCGTCTCCGTACCTGGGACTACGGCAGCTAGTAATAAACGTCCAGGAACCCTACGTTAGACGTTACACCCAGCAAAATGGCGCACTACTTGCAAACAAGAGTTATTTTCGCGCTGGAAACAGATCCCCTCTGTTGCACATGTCAGCACTTTTACAGTTCACATATATTCGACTGCATAGGGGGTTAGTTAGAGAACATCGTCTTAGACTATTTTAACCCCCTTTTTTCCCTAAAAGCACAGTTTACCTTTCTATAAGCAGAGAATCTCTTCTCTGCATACACACAAGTCTATTACTGAATAGAGGTGTATTTAGAGAACATCGTCTTACATTCTCGCCTATTGTTTCACCAAGTGCAGATTCTTTTGCAATACCGACCATGTTTTTGGTCACACGGGTATATTTCACTGCATGGAGGAGAGTCGGTTGTGTTTAGAGAACATAGTCTAAACCATCTCCATTTTTCCTGAAAGCAGTTTTGCCTGTCTATAAAGCAGAGATTTACTTCGTCTGCATACACACAAGTCTATTCAGCTGCTTTATTATACACTGCATAGAGGAGGATGGTGTATTTAGAGAACATAGTATAAATCATCCTTGCACTCTCCTATCGTTGTCCACAACAATTTCTTCCTAAACTCAGGTAGCTAATCTGAGTATAGATGAGAGCGGAGAGTCAGAACAATTCACAGATACCACCCCAGGGCATCGTGGGCAGTGTCTAGAATTATTTCTGAAGGCCTCCGTATAACAAAAATTGTGTGGGACTCCGCGGCCATTGGTGCTCGCAAAATATTGACAAGGCTGCAAACGATACGTTCTATTGGTACAACTATTAAACTAGTTACCACAAGCGGTCCAAAATGAGTATCCCAGTTTACATCTGGGTACTCTATATCGTCAGCCTGAGGGTAAGAGCTCATACTACGGTTGTGTGAGAATATGAGAAGGGTCAGACAATTTTCTTCCGTGCTTGCTTAAAAACATAGACTGACTCATATAGGGAATGGATAGGGACTGGTGTTCCTTTCACTCCCCATAACCTTCATGCAGTCTTGTACCATGGAGAGCAAGATTAGATTTCAACTTTAATTGAGATTGCCATACCATGCTGATCATCCCATACCTAACTATGCTCTATAATACGCTGGTATAATAAAAACATAATCCTCCTGTTCATCATGCACCCTGAGCCTGCGCAAAAAGTATAATCTCTGCCTGTAAACGGAGAAACAAAACTTTCAAACATGGGCATTATCTAAGGTATTATTAAGTGAACACCAAGGTATTTTGTAGGAGCAGACCTGATTGATTGGTTCATCATGTATGATCACTGGACTCTGATCCCCGTTTTCGTAATCTTTCCCCCTTAACGTTAGTAAATCGGGCTGTGTGTTTTAGATTGGCCGGTTTTTGTCATTGTTTTGAGTAGTGCTTGACAAGTCAAGATGGTGGGGGGGGTGTGAGGTGATTATTATAAAAACAAATGGTCAAACTAGCTTTTTGGTCAATACCTGCTTCAGACTGACCCTAAAAAGGCCCCGACAGCCAAAGCGCCCCTAAAAGCCACCCCCCCCCCTTTGTTGCCTTGGGGCGAATCTGGTAAATACCCCATTTTCATCATCTGCTAAACTGTTTTAAAATTTACATATTTGTTTTAAAAATTTAAAATTTCATAGAGTGCAACTTTAAACATGCTTGCACCTCACAGGCCCACGGCTCAAAGAATGGACTTACAACTTTAAAAGACGGCCGTTCAACAAAGGGAAAGGGATGTCTTTGTAGGACCCCTATGTTGGGCAGAAATGCTTGTTTATTGTTTGTCTACTAACCCTCGTTTGACGCCCCTGTTTTCGGGGCTATATATGTGGAAAAAAGGGTGGCACAGAGTGGCTAAAGGGGGAAAAGCCTTTTACAGCTTGGCTTCACTTGGATGGAAGAAAAAAATCCGTTTAGCAATTGTATTGCCCAAAAATTTTTTGTCAAATTTTTTTTGTTTACGAAACTGGATTTCTTTTTTGAAAGGAAATAAACCCCAAAGAACTTTCTTAAAACAAACCAAACTCTTCGGACAATATTTTTTTTCAACACCTGGGCAGCACAAGCGTAAAAATCACAATCTAGTCCCCAACGGGCCCAAACAAAAAAGGAAATATTTTTAAAAAAGGTCACTAAGCTGGTTTATAAATAATCCCAAAAACCCCCTTTCCCATTCAGTTCATCTTTACTGATTAAAAAAGGAACCTTTGCACATTTCTATTTCTCTCCCCTCGTGCGGAAAAATCCATCCAGGGGGCCCTTCCAGCTCACGCCCCCCCTGCTTTTCCTGGGGGGCACTTCTGCCCACCTCCCTGTAGTGTGTTGAGCTTCGTTATAAACGATGAGATTTTTGGTCAATTCTGAAAATTGACAATTTTTGAAATTATTTTTAAATTATATCTTTTTAAATTTAACATTTGGGGGCCACCAGTTTACACGGGAATAGTCCTTTATGAGATATCACTAATATCAGAAGAAGTGGCTCTGTTTTCAGTGTTTTTTTCCCTTATGTCCAGGAATATAAAAATGACACAAAAAAGCCAGTTTTTATAAATGCAAAGTTTTATTAACTATGAAATAAAACACCAATAAAATGAATCATGTATACTAAACTAAAACAGATAATGGCAAAAAACGACAAACAAGATAGCAAGAAAAACCGGGGGCAGAGGATTATAAAAATAAGGTAGAAATTAAACAGGGGAGAGCTATACAAAAAAGATGGCAAATGATTTTGGGATCAAAGAGGGCAAGGAATTTTGCACCGCAAAACGACCTGACTGTAATACGTCAATTTGCGGAAATTGGCAAAAAAAAGGGTTTGGGAGGACAGCTGACAGTTTCCGGGAGGACTTGGGACAGAAGGACAGAAAATAGGGGAGAGAGAGAGAGAGAGAGAGAGGAAATTCTAACCTCACTTTACATTAAAACACTCCCTTTGCCACCCTGCATCAACAAGAAAGTTGTTTACCGTTGGTTTCGGGGTGCAGCGGCTCCTCGTCTCCGGGGGTAACCGCGCGCTTTCGCAGGGGGACAGGTAAACACACGCCGGTTGGTCGGGGACCTGACTCGGGGAGGGCCTTGTGGATTGCGGCCCGGGGGCCGTTTTTTCGTGGGGGGGGGTCGTACCAACAGTTCCCTCAGGGAAAGAGGGATGGGCGATGTGTTGACTAACGTTTTTCCGGGAAGCAGAGTAAGTACGGCTGGTTCGACGTGTTTTTAGTCTTCGGGATCACGTTGAGTAAACTAAAAGGGCCGCTCGGAAAGATTCACTCGGGACTGGTCTGGTATTTGATGAGAGAAGACTTTGAGCCAGGTTCAAACTTATTACGGGAGGGCGCGGGACGGGCTGCAGGACGTTTGAGTTGGTTTCTTGATGTTCCTTGATGTTTTTCCCCGATTTTTTTACCCCCGCCCGCTGCAGGAGTTTCCCCCTTTTGTTCGTTCGGTTCGTGAGATTTCGTGGAGTTCATTGTTTCGGGGGTAAAGGGGTTTTAGGGTAGTCAGGAGGGTAGGTTTTCCCCTCTTTGCATGCACGATTTAAAACTTGAGACCGGTGATCCCCATCCCAAAACTGCATTTCCACTAGTTTGGAAAACATCATTTTTCTTGACCCTTTGGGGATGCAAGTGACTTTTTAATCACCTAAAACAAAGGGGTTTTTGAATGACACCAAAATCATGTCTTACCAAAAAATACTGGCGAGTAAACCAAAAGCCCTGATAAAAATTCTGTGTGCCTTGAATAACCAAGATACTAATTGGGGGTAGGGCACATCATCCCCCAAGGGATGTGAAGTTTAAATCTAAAAAAACATAAAAAGAAAGCACATTTTTGCAACACTTTCCCAGAGTTTCTTTATTTTTTATTCTGTGCCCCCTTGGGGGAGTTTGGGGTCATTTCCCCCGGCCCTTATCATTGGCCCCATCTCCAAATTGGCACAGAGGGGGAGTCGAACCTGCAAAGGTTACTTTGGCGGCTTTATGGGGGAAATCCCCCTTTTTCCAAAGGGGGTTCCTTGGGTTCCGGAAACAGCGGGGGTCTTGACCTAAAAGGAAGCCCCTGGGAGGGAATGTGTTATTTTTTTGGGGTTTTTTGCTGTGTCCGAAGGGGGGGGGAGGCTGATGTTCCTGCAACACTACTAACCCCCACTTCGAGCAATGGTACCTCCTAAACCATTGGGGCGACAAAACAAAGGTGACATCACGATCCCCAGGTTACAACACAAAAAATCCGTTCTGCAGGGGAATTGAGCATCCCTACCAAAGGTGAGACGGATGAGAAAGGGGGAAAGAAAAAATAAGCTTTACACTATACTAGAGGAGAAATTCCTACTCCAAACATAATTGGTCATACTAATACAATCATGAAGGTATTATCCGGGTACTTTTGCTGACTAACTTCATCGCGGGCGGGTTTATCCCTGTTCCTACGGACTGGGGGGGTTTCCCTTACACAGATTGGCAAAGACAGCTAAAACAGGTTTTTGGGAAAGTTTGCCTAATTTTCTCTAAAGATTTGGGGGAAACCTTTAATTTGCTGCTTCACTTCACTATAAAAAAAGGGTACAAAAAAAACGTCAATAGAAAACCTAGGGTAACCCTTTGGCACCAAAAATACTGTCGGGCTGAAACCCCAGCCTGAGTCAAGAGTTGTCAGGTTCTCTATTTTGGGGTTTTCAATGATTTGGGGGGTACCGTCTTGGGGGAGTTAATTCAAAAATTTTTTCCCCCTCAAATTGAATTTGTGCCTTAATTTGGGGGGTTTTAGACCAAGGTGTGTTTGCGATGAATGGGGACACTTACTTACACTCTTATAGTTGGGGGAAATCCCAAAATTTCAAAATCAGGATTGCATGCTGGGGAATTGCCCCAAAAGTGTTGGTTGTACCCGGTCCCATCGTGTTATCTCGATAACGCTTATGGGACGGGTTATGAATATCTCTTTTGGTCAATGCTTTGCAAAAAAAATACATGGTTGGAATGTGGCCTTGGCTGGGGCTGTCAACAGAAGAATGGCTACATCAGCGGTTAGTCATCAACATGGACAATCTTGGTGGAGCATGATCGGTCTGAATACAACAGGAGTTTGTTTGAGGGTTGGAGAGTTTGGGTTGAGGGGTATGCTGTGATTTTGGAACTTAATTGTGTTTGTACAGATTTGCCAAGGCTGTAACTACAAAAGCTTGATCAAGATCTCCCTTTCTAATTTTGGGAATCCCCCTGGGAAATTTCCTCCCTGTTTCCTGACTGTTGTTAGGCTAATAGTATTGACAGGGGACTAAGTAGTGAGCTAACTGCGGCTGCTGCTGTGAATAAAACCCCCTACAAATTGTTTTGGTCGTTGTGGTAACCTTTCAACTCAAAAGTGGACTTTTGTAGCATAGGGTAATGTCAATTAGCATGATCAGTGTACGGGGTCAACATCACCTGCCCAACGGGTTCCCAGAGGAAATAGTATTGACATCTTCGGGGCACTTCGGGTGCTGATTTTATGAACCCCTTTGGGGTTGTCCGGCGTTAGCGATCAGAGCCCGGGTTGTTTCCTTAGTAAAATACTGAATAGGGCCCTGGTACTGATCTTGGTTGAGCTGCTTTGCAATAATGATGAAACCAAATAAACGCAGCGTTCGGATTCACAACACATACAAGGGAATTACCAAACACAGTAACTCGACAGGTATTGCTTATGACCCCCATTTTGAACAAAATTTTTTCCTTTCACTGTTTAGAAAAACTAAAAAGAAACACAATTTCTTAACCCACTAAACCAATAAAACAACAATTCCCGGTTTAGTGCCCTTTGGGTTTTTTCATTTGACTTACTTGGGTCCCTGGTTGTCTCCTAAAGTCAAGGTATTTGTACTTTTAATCTGTTTTTTGGTGGACCCCTTTTGAAAATTGGCCTTTTTGGGCCCTTTTGGTAATCCTGATCGTGGGCTACAGGAAAAGTTTTTTGTTTTGGTAGAACAAAAAAAAGTAATACCACACCTTGTCCCCCACCTGGAACTCAACTTGGGAAACTTTTTGGGCATAGTATGACTTTCTACCCCTCAGCTGTTCTTCTAGGTATTTCCCTGGTCAAAGGCAAAAAAAGGATCTCAGATGTAGGTCTGCCAGGGGGGAAAAAGGGTTCCCCTGCATTGTAAGTGGGCCCTGTGATTTGGTTCAAGGGTAAGATTGGCAAATACAGCCTGATGTATTCCCCTACATAAAGTGCCTGTGCGGCCCAAAAGATCCTGGGGAGTGTAGTGTTGATTTTATGCACATGGTGTGTCCGGGCAGGCAGATCCTCCCCCCCTTTGGCTCTGATGACCTCAAACCGAGGTGAAAATGTGGTCGTAAAACATGGACAAAAAGACCCCTTCCCGGCACACACACCTGCTTTGCCATGAACAATGTTTTAAATACCAGAAAGATTAAGGTCTGCGGCGACATGTTGCTGTGGAAGCACCATAAGCAAAGGACCCCCCGTAAAATGAAGGATCCCGCGAAGCAAGGGAAAAAGGGGTCAGAGTCAGTGTAGGGACCCGATGGAGACAGGGACGGCCTCAGTGTGATGCAGTGCACCTAATGAGGCTGGATGCTGGGGGGAAAACGAACCGAGTGGGGGGGGAGTGGTGGGGATCAATCATTTTTTCAATTCAATTTTCAAAAGAGTCGACAAGAATTGTCTCCTGAAAACCCGGGTTTGGCTTAGATGGTCCCCAGCATGGTTTTCAGGAAGAGAATTTTAGACCTAAACGGGGTTCTTCCTTAGTCGTTAAAATACCGTCTTCCCCCTGGTTTTTGGGTTTCGACTATAGCTCCTATTGTTTAGGAGTTATTGGACTTAGGCCAAGGGGGCCCTTTTTGGGTTTTCTTTCTGGTTGTAAAATAGATGGCTTGGTTTCCCCGGTCATGGGTTTTGAGCATCTTCAAATTTTTCCCTTGTCACTTTTGGGGTCAAGGTGGAAAATGAGTTAGGGCCGGATTTTTTGCCCGAAGCTATTCTTTGTTTAAGAAACCCCCGAGAGCCAACTCACGTAGTTGGGGGCTTGACAAAGATCGAGGGCAGCTGACACTCCAAGATGGGTGACTGGTGGTTTGGGGGAGGTTTTGTATGAACAAAAGGGTTTGAAGTTCAAGTCCTCCTCCATGTTTGTTCATTTCTGAAACCAAAGTAAGCTTTTCGCAAAACGATGATATACTGGTCGGCTTTTCTTCCCCGTTTGATGGCCAAAAGGGGGGGACTTCAGGTCTCCCTGGGTGAAAAAAAATCCCGATAGGATTCAAACCCGTTGTGTCCAGGATGTTTGGGGGGTTCTTTCAAAAAAAGCTATTACCCCACGGGTGACGTTCCTTACAGGAGATTCTTATTACTTGGCCTTAAAATTTACGGGTAGAAAAACATGGTCTTTTGTAGGAATGGTTCCTCACCCTTGGGACTGGGGCTCAACTGGGAACGTTTAAACAATTTTTCCAAACCCTGTAGGACGCCTTGGATAAGGGCCCCCTGAAAATTTTCTGTCGGGATTCTTTTGGTCTGACCCTTGGCAGTCGGTGGTTTAAAACTCCCCGGGGGGTGTGCTAAACCCGGGCCCCTGAGGAGGGTTCCTATCTGGGATTTTGCTTTTATAGTGAGGGGACAAACTTTTGCTGACTGGGTTTTTATCCCCCACCGAGTCTTTTGTTTCCCCGATTTAACTTCTCCGGTTTGCCCTTACAGGTTTTCCCCAAACCCTTAATTTGGAATTTCTTATTTTTTATCTCCTTTTATTGGATTGGCAACCCCTTGTCTTAGAGCTTTTCGAGTTTCCCATTCCCCAAATTTTTCCTGGGGCCAAAGTGTGTATTTTTGCTTTTACTTGTTCTTTCCTTCATTTTTTCTGTGGGGGTTTAGAGATTCCTTTCTTGTCTAAGTTCCCGGGGGGTTTAAACCCTTCATACGTTGGTTGTCCCCTTTAAATTTTTTCCCCCTAATTTTTCCATTTCCGTATTTTTTCAGTTTTTTCCCTTTTTTAATTCTTGAGTTTAGCATAAATTTAAACCATTAAAATTCACCGGGGGATTTTTTTCATCCCCTTTGGGATTAGAGCTTACATGTCTGGTTAACCCAAATTGTCAATTGTTTAATGGAGGGGAAAATTTTACAAATGTTACAATGGGGTAGGGGGGTTAACAAAACCCAAATTTGAAATTTAAAGATTGGAAGCACAATATACCAACTACTATTCTTTTCAAGTCAAAGTTATCAATCAAAAATTTTAGGTTTTACAATGGAAGTAAATAATGTGTTGACTGATTGACTATTTCTTTTACCATAATGGGAACAAATGCTTGAAATTTTTGCTTTTTAAATAATTGAAAAATTTTCATTTGGGGTTTCCCAAAATAAAAATTCAAAAGAAAACAAAGTTAATTTGTCTTTAAAATCCCCTTGATATAAATTTAAATTTTTTAAAAATCAAATTTTCATTGCAATTCCCGAAATTAAGAAAAAACCCAAAATTGAAATTCAAAAACCAAAATTAAATTGGACAAAACAAAGGGAAATTAATTTGAAAAAAAAAACCAAAATTTATGATGGAAACGGATGCAAACACAATAACTAAAAGTTAAAACTGGAATAAAAATAGAAAAATCCCCCAAATTTTTTTTAAGAACCCCAAAAACAAATTGAAAAAAAAATTAATTTTGGTAAACAACCCTTGGAAAATGCGAAATTAAAAATAAAAAATTTTATTGTAGAAACTTTCAACTATTTCTTCAAAAAAATTACTTCCAAAAAGCCTTTTAAAATGTTTTACTGATAATGAAGGCATGTCCCAATTAAATCTTGTTCCAAGTAGTTATTTTCATCCCAATAAATGTTCCAAAAGTAATAACTTGGCAAGAGGGTTTTTTTTGAATAAAACTATTTTTAGCAATTTTTTTTCCTAAGGGGACTCCTCATTTTTCCACAAAATATCACTTTAAAAAACAAGTATAGGCCTACACCTTATCCCCTGTCCCAAAACCATCTACCGTGAAACGAGTTTTTAAAAAAGAAAATCACCCCCAAACACAAGCACTGCGCTCAACGAAAAACAAAAATGGCAAACGGGCTAACAGAAAATTCAATCAAAATAGCCCGGGTAATAAAAAGGAAACCAGGTCCCAATGGATTTCGCAGCTCTTTTTAAATTAGCCTACCTGGGACGAAACCACATCCCCTAGGGTTTCTTACCGGCCCAACCCTTTCCAATAAAAAGTAAAATTTGGTTAAGTTTTTTTTTTTTTTTTTTTTTTTTTTTTTTTTTTTTTTTTTTTTTTTTTTTTTTTTTTTTTTTTTTTTTTTTTTTTTTTTTTTTTTTTTTTTTTTTTTTTTTTTTTTTTTTTTTTTTTTTTTTTTTTTTTTTTTTTTTTTTTTTTTTTTTTTTTTTACCTCCCGGGGGGTCACCAAATTGGGGCCCTTTTTTTTTTTGTTTTAAAAAATTTTTTTTTAAAAAACTTGGGGTTTTTTTTTTCCTACCTGCAAAACCAACTACCCTTTGGGTTTTTTAATAAGGGGGAAAAAAACCCTTAAAAAAAAATTTCCAAGTTTTTTAAAAATTTTTTAAAAAAAGGGGCCCTTTGTTATA
>JAXDDX010000761.1:0-24144 GCA_034670405.1 Hoplostethus atlanticus
TAATTTTACACCAAAATTTAAATTTTTGGGTAGCAAAAAAAAAGTTTTGACACAAGTACAAACGTAAAAAGTTTAAATCCGGGCCCATCATGATTTTGTGTCTTGTCAAAAAAATGTTTTTCAAATGACCAGTTGCATCATTTTGTAACCGAATGCAGTCCTGTTCACAGCAGGTCAGCAAGCACGGACATGCTGGACACTCCGACAACACAGTCTTCCAGACGTTCCTAAGCCATCCTGTGTTTTTAAATTTTTTTTATATTGATTTGAGAGAGAGGACACGTGAGTTTATGGCTACAGCGCCGCCCCCACTGTAGGTTATTGATATCCGGAGTGCATATCATCCGGTTACATATACATGCATTTATCGTATAGATAACTCGGAAGCTGTAATATCATTTTGGCTGCTGCGGTGTACTTCGGCCAAAGGGGGGGCTCTGACTCCTTGGGAAGATGTGATCGTGTTACAAAGTCAGAAGTCTGTTATCTCAGTTAATCCATTATTCAGAGGAAAAGAAAATACAGGGTGCACTGCATTTATTGATGTTCTATTGAATCATCTGCTGGTTGCAAAAGGGCTATTACTGAGATAGGAAGCATCATAAAGATAAAGGCTTTGCACCTACTCTTCCTCCTTGAGTTCGTTGCTAGGCTGGTTATTCCAGGATTTGTGATTTAAAGGTCCCATATTATGGAAAACGGTTTATTCCTGGCGCTTATACATGTTCCACAGGAAATTACTTCCCTAAGCAGCTGAGAAAATTTGAATCTGGAAGTCAAGTTTTTCTGTATTTTCCTTTTCCAAAACCGGTCCCAAAGATTAGGAAGAAAAACAGCCCGTTTCAGAAAATGGTTCCTTTGGACGTCATAAGGTGCAAATCCAGCCCTCTCAGAGCATGCCCACGCCCAGGTGAACAACCAACCCCATTTATGTCGTCGCAAAATGCAGCTCACAGGCAGTGCCCCCTAAGCCGTTGCTTAGGGTGGCATTCCATTGTGCTTGGAAATCGATAATTCCTAGTCGGTATTACCTAACTTCCAATCTAAATGTGTTCCAGTGCATCTGCTCGGGAACACATAATCGCCCGCAGCAAACTTATGTTTGTTGGTAAGTCTCAGAATGTTACAAGAATCAAAACTCAACATCAACTACTACAGCGCCATTAGTGAATAAAATTTGGCGCATATCACATTCGGACGCCGCTTTTTCCCGAGTACACTGGAATGCACCATTACTTTGCGGACGAGTGAAGCTAAAAAACATATCTCTGGATATATCAACGCTCCAAAAGTTATTATTTTTGTAGGTGCAGGCAGCAACATAGATCCCTGCACAGTCTCCCAACACGCGGAAAATGCAGGACAGAGTGGATTAATTTTTTTTTTTAACGGCAACGGCTAGTTTTTTCTGTATGTGATGATCACTCCCTCAGACTGCTTGAGCAACGGCCGGATTAGCATCTAAATTGAAGCTTAAAGATGGAGCAATCATAAGGTACGTGACCCATCTGCAAAAAAGTGTCACCATGTTTTTATTTAATTTTCCAAATTAGTCTGGTTAGTATATTTACTGCTGGTTAGCTAACGAGCTAGCGGGGCTAGACAAAGGGCTTGTGGAAGAAGTAAGAAAACTAAAGCTGGAGTCATTAAAAGTAAAGTAAGTAAAAGTAAAGTTATTGGTTGGAGTCAGGACTCATCTTAAAGTTATTTGTTGGGACCAGTGTCTGTTTTATAAGTCTGTCGAAAAGTGTCAGCCTTGGTAAACTTTTGCCACCATTAGTACAATCGCGTTTGGTTGTTTGGCTGCGCTGTTTAATAATATATTGGCTAACTAGCTCAAAAAAAATTGTCAATCCTAGCTTGTCTGCAAGTTGTATTCAATAAGCTTATGGACATGGAGCCATAAATAGACCGGCTACAGCAGAGAGTGTTGCTCCCCACACCCACATACACAAACACAAAGGCACGAAAGTACAATATTACACAGAATTGTTATCATTTAGAAACCTAAGTGGAACCCGCCTCAGCTGCCTCTTCCCATTCTGGGTCAGAGTCGGCTCAAACATGTACGTCTCAGTGTTGGTTCTGGAGCGGGCCGCCATGGTTATGGTAGATTTCTGCATCAAGCTTATTTTGTTTACCTTGAGCAGCATGGGCGCTCTGCTCTCCGCCTCTGCCAGGCGATTCCGTGTAGGTTGTATGTAATGAGCACTGTTCTGATTGGCCGCCTCAAAGCCGTGAGTGAGGGGTGAGGCGGACAATCAGGAGCAGTGCTCATTACATACAACCTCCACGCCCTCAAAACAGCCTGTTCTTTACTAAAATGGGAGGAAAATGAAACTTCACAAAAAGTCTTGTAAAGACCCCCAGGAACAGTTTAAATAGCCCAAAATTAGTACATACCCCCCTTTAAGAGCGTGTTCAAAAGCCAGCATGTTTTTGGATCGGTTTATTTTAAATTTACAGCGTTTACTCCTTTAGTTCGGTTGGTTTGCACCAGATGAGAACTTGTGGCAACCCAAAAACCTGAAATGCGGATTTCGGTCCTCTTCCGGGAGAACTGCGGTGCGGTTTGTTAGGTGTGAGAACGCAATCTGAACCAACTACAGGAAACAACTCCAAAACGCAAGGGTTTATGGATAGAAGGAGGCGGATGTTGACATCTGACAGCCAGCAGTGAGTAGAAAGCCTAGCATCGCAAAATGAAGCGAGGGCAAACTCAGTCTGGACTGATGCTTATAGTCAGATGTTTCTTCATGTGTTCTTAATTGGTATGAGAATCAGATTTGCTTTGACGGCCCCTGCCGCCAAAATCTCTAACTTGGCGGGATGACAGGTTACCAAAAAACAAACTACTTGTGAGTCATGTGACTTTTGCTTACAAGCCCTGGTTTGCTTGGAATTGGCCAGTGTGAACCTTAACCAAACCAAATACAAAATGCAACAAAGTCAACTTTTCCACGATGGTTCGGACCAAAGAAAATAAACCCAAAAGTGTGATCGCCCCCTAACTCTGTTATGCATCTTACTCACTCTTTATTTTGGGGGGGGGTCCGGATGATGGTATTCTCTGTGAATTCAGAGAATGAAATGGCCCTGATTCTCCATAAAAGTCTCTATCATTAAAAGGGCAATCTACAAACTTTTCCCCAGCACCAAAGACAAGTACTAAGGCCAGGCAACGCTCTTTGCTCTCCGCAACCGCAACTGGCTGCCTCTCAGGGACTAAATGTGCCACAACCACTGAATGAATCCGTACACGCGCCCCCACACACCTTCTGATAACTGTTCAAACATGACCACCAAGCACAGTTTATTTGACAAAAACCCAAGCCATTCAGGCCGAGTTGAGTAACTTGTGTGTTTTGTTTTTTCCAGCCTAGACAATACTGAGTGGAGATACGGCCCCTTAAAACTAAAACCCAAAAAGAGTTGCAAAAGGCGAACTAGTTCAAGACTTGAGTCACTGAGGACAACAGAGCACCTATTGATCAGTTTAAGTCCGAGGAAAAAGTCCCGAAATAAGCCTTTTTTTACTTCGAGATGACTGGAAGGCTTTTAATTTGGTAATCCTGCTGCTTATCCACTACTACATCAAATCTGATTTCTAACTGTGCTTCTTTTTGAATGCTTGTTGCTTTGTCAGTCTCAAACCTACGCACCACTTTGCATGGCAACGATGTGTGGTTTTATTAACACTTTGCTCACAGTACATTCGACAGGATGAGCAGCAATTACATGTATAGATACAGTATATACCATTTTTAAAAGATTATTGCAATAGAGTTTAAAACCAAGCATTCAGGTTTTTGTTGCAAAAGACAGACTAGTTCAAGACTGCAGGGCACCTGGGTCAGTTTAAAGTCTGCACGGCTCCTGCAGAGATAAACTTTTAGTGAGAAAACTAACAATTTTTTGCAGCGCGCCCCAATATTAATGCATCCCACTTCTTAAAAATCCTACTCAAATCCAGTCTCATTGCCAACCTTGCTGACTTCATCCCCTGTGAAATGTAGTTCTGTCATCCTACACTCACCCTTTTGCATGAGGTTCTTTATATAATCCAAATTTTAAATAGCACGTAATTCACTGCCAAAAACCATGTATCCTGCCGATACAGCAAGTTATACAGAATCAGTGACACTCCACTGACTGCTGAAAGAAACTCTGGCTCTCTTACCGACTTGACTATCCCCTTTTCTGGACCTGGGTGGCTGCCCGGGGGAGTGGAGGGTGCTGGTTGCTTTGGGCCATCTCCAGATCTTCATACGCGTCTGCCCAGTCTACTCTGGCATGAAGGCCGATCAATGTGAACAGCTCTCCCTCTAGACATAGTCATGCCTTCCCAGCGCAGAGTAGTGTAAGTGGTCACGTGATTCTGCCCCCTTCCCTCTTCACACTCCCCCCCCTCCCCCTCCTCCTCCTCCGCTGTCGGCATAATATGGTGTTACAGCTTTTCTATCTAACCGTTCTCGCTCTCCCGTTGCAGCCAAATCCAATTCAATTTCAACTCAACGGGCTTTACTGGCATGAAATGCAAAGTAGCAAATGTAACAATTTATAGTGAAATGTGAAAAATGTGACATTAACAACAGCGAACTGTCAATCGCCATTCTCTTTTTTTCCCCTCCTGTCTGAAGTTGTGACAGGTTAATGCAGATTTTGCTACAAACATGGCACAACTCTCTTTTATCCACCTCAAAATATCCACCTCAACACACTATTTAACCCCAATACTGAGTTTTAAAATGTTATTTTACTAGTCTGCCGAGGGGAGGATATTCATTTCACCTGTTTCCCCCGCAAATCAAATTGTTGCAAGTATCACTTTATCAATACTAAGAGTGTCTGCCTTTGTACTGACAAGTCTCACTATGGCACAGATAAAGATTAGGTACATATTGAGAAATACTGCGCATGTTCAGAGAAAAACATGCGTGAATATGAAGCCAGGGCATAATGGAAACTGATTTGTGATGGTGCTATAAGTGTGTAAAGTAGTGCAGGTCTACATGGGGGAGGGGTATGCGTGTCAAGTTTCTTTGACGCCAAAAACCTTTGCAAAAAAAAAACCCATCTCAACTAGTCATTAAAGCTAGTATTGCTAGTATCTTAAAATATTTTTCCTAAACAAGTGAAAACATCTGCCAAAGGGGTGAGATAAAGTTCACTTATGTCCAAGTTTCATCTTCTTGGTGCAGTGGAGTGATCTCCTCATTCTGGTAGGATTAACCAGGGTCTAATCTCCCGGATTACTGTCATTTTAAACCCGGGGATTTAATAGCGTTTCTGTGTGCGGGGTCTAATACACCATAGTGTATGGCAGTAGTCCAGAGCCATACATTATACCAATATTGGGGGCTCCATGCAGCTGTAATATCACCAAGTTCTGTGTAGTTCTGGGGGTTTTTATACATAGTTACCTTTTTGCTGCTGTGTTGGGTCGCCAAAGGGGTGAGTCGCCAAGTGCATAAAAAAGAAGCCAGGTGCAAAATCTTCATCCAAAGCAGCAGCTTTCCATCTGCCTTCCAACCGCTTCCCATGCTGCGGGTTTGGTGGTCCCATGTGGTGGCGCTAACCAATTAGAATTTCGAAGACTTCAAAAACCCAGAAATCATGTTGCCCAACAGTTTTCATACCAACACCAGAATTTCACTTTTCACAATTTCCCCTTCAAATAGGGTGAACCTGCTGCACCTAAATTGGGGGTGGGATGCTCTTGTCTGTTGCAGCACCACTTCTGATTTAGCCTGATAAAGGGACTAATTCAGCGGAATACTATGAGGCTCAGGCTGCTCTGAGGTTCCTTTTAAAGTTGTTTGTCACAACAGAAAACAGAATCTCCAAGTAAATCCGGAAGCACTCCGTCAAACCCGGCGCTCACGATCACCGGGGTGAGACAACAGGTCCATTACACCTGACATAACCGAGAAGGGGGAGCGATAAGGTAGCCGTTCATTCAGAGGGCCGCTAGCTGTTGTTTCCCAGGGCGCCGCATGTCCTGATGGGACGGGTAACACCATGGGGACCGGCTTACCTCTGCCGTTTCGGCATGTTTCCTTTTTTTCCACACACCGCTGCTTCGGCGATCCCTCGTGGTCAGTACTGTAGGCCTTCTGTGAGGGGGGGAGAGAGAAAGAAAGGAAAGAAAGAAAGAAAGAATGAAATGTTCTGAACGGGAATGCCATTGCACAAGTTGACTATAGTTGACTAAAAAACTTCGTCTGACAGCTTTACCTCCTTTTTCCACCCTTTTGGTTTTAATCTCCCTCATCCAGCAATACCTACTAACTAATGTGTCCTAGTATTATTGCTGCAGCAACGACCCCATTTTCCCCCACAGGATCATTAAAGTTTCATCTAATCAAAACTACCAAACTTAAGACCCCCCCCTGTCCTTAATGATGCACCAATCTCTGGATAAGTACCCCCCAAATTTTTTCTCTTCGCCGGTTTCCTACTCAACTGCTGATCTTTTTTCCACCCTTCACTCTCTCTCCCACTCCCTCCCCCCCTCTCTATCTGGCTGAGTTTCCAGCTCTTCCAGAGCAGAGCCTTGCAGCCTCCAGGCGTTTCCCGTGGCTGCGCTCCTTTCCCAGGGACAGGGCCCGGACGGGCCCCGTCTCTTCCTGATAAATAGATATTGTGTTTGGTTGTCTGTGGTTGCTAGGAGAGGCCGAAATTAGGCTTCAACATGGTGACAAGGCCCTTACTGTCTTAGTGACCCCCCCCCGACACCGAAAACCCCTCCCAAACCACCATTGAAGGGTATGTAGGGGGCTTTTGAGGTGCATGCGAAGGGCTTTGCGGGCACGGCAATGGTGTGGTGGTGTGTGGTGTTGGTGACACGCAACATTGCGCAGGCTCTGGATTTAGAAGGCCGCAGTTTAATGAATGATCCCTTTCTCTAAATTGGCTTCTCTTGTCCCCGGGTTGGAACAGGGAGTCCCACTCTTCCCTGCATCCTCTTCACCTTGGGAGTATTAATTATGGGAAGAAAGTCGGTAAATTTTTGAAGACAAAGCACTCACAGCGGGAAAACAAAGCTTTTTGTGGCACTTATTTGGTCACTTTAATCCTGAAAATACTGGACTATTTTACTCACAAAACCTGACAAATAATGAAATGTACAGCTTCAAAAAACATTTCAAACTCGTACTTAGCTCTCGTGTGCATCGTACGGTGCTCAGGTCTCAAAAGATTCCGTTTTTTTTAATGAAAAATGCTCCAGTCACTTCAATTTTCTCTTTTTTTTTGGGTTATGGGTTGAGCCTGAAGTAACATCGGTAAGAAACCTGGGAAAAAATGAATCTTTTCCTCTTTTTTGCACAGTTCCTTTCTTAACAGAGCTATACTCTCCCTTGTCTTGCTTTCAAATACAGTCAAGTCTTTTTTAAGCAGTATTAGCAGCAGCTCAGCAGGAGGGTATAAGAAAGGCAAAGTCTGTACTAATAACAATGGGGTTGAGGTGAAAGGAGCTTTGCTGGATTGAAAATCCATATTTATAAATGAGCAATATAAACCCAAGCTTTTATTGATGATTTAATTGCCAGCGAATGCACTGGTTAAAGAAAGAAAAAAGCCCCCCTATGGTTTACTATTCACATAATATCCCTGTCCGATTTCGCCCCCTAGGTCCTATTAAGTATAAACTTATTAACAGGTTTTCCCGCTGTGGCCCTGACAGAAAAATTCCAAGACTTTTCCATGACTTTCCATTTGAAGTCAGAGCACTTCCATGACCTAAAAATGTTGTTAGGTCAACATTGTTTTTCAGTTGAGAAAAGTTCCAAAAGGGTTAATAGCCTGATTCATACTACAGGTGGGCTCGCTGTGGAGACTGAAAACCACCAGCTAATGCAATAAATGTGTGAAAGAAGTTGTAAACCACATTCTGGCATATTCCTTCATACTGTAAAATTCCCTGATTTCCCCAAAAGAATGTATCAAATTCCCTGACTTTCCCTGTCTGGAATATACCTCTCAAAATTCCTTGA
Source organism: Hoplostethus atlanticus (assembly GCA_034670405.1). Lineage (NCBI taxonomy): Eukaryota > Metazoa > Chordata > Actinopteri > Trachichthyiformes > Trachichthyidae > Hoplostethus > Hoplostethus atlanticus. The sequence continues at coordinate 7,998 of JAXDDX010000761.1, forward strand.
AAAAATTCCATGACCAGTGGGAACCCTGTGTTAAATTTGTGCCATTTTCCCACCTGTTTACATGTAACGTGTATACAGTATATATGTACACATACATGCATAATACAACAACTTGCAGAACCGTGACCTATAATCCATGACCCCGAAAGGCTTAACAATGGCAGTTTAGGTGAGTTATCAAGCCGAATTAATCAGTGTCACATTACGAGCTCGTCATCTGACCTTTTGAATCACAGTCTCGACTGAGTTCCTTGATGTTTTATTAACAGCGCCGTGAGAGTACCTCGGCCCTGCGCGGGGGCCACGTACAAGGCGATACAAGAACAGCTTCCCCCATCCAAATGGGTAACTCCACTTCTGTTTATCTGAAAGAGATGCTAACACCCTGAAACTCAGATTTCCTCGCCAGTAATACCTGCTGCACGGCTTTAGAATGTTTATGAGGAGAGCAAAATCACAGTAACACCTCTACTGACCTCTATAGGTGGCCAGTGGGAATTGCAGCAACACCAATAGAACCTTTCTCGCCCTAACATAACCAAACGTCACTGTTTTGTTTGATCAAATGCCAAATTTCCCGGACCTTGACATGATTCTAATTTGTCGCCGTGGCTCTCACTGCGATTTGAATGATACTGTGACGCTCAGCTGATTCATCATTCAGCCCAGGTGGCTCATAGCAGGGGTTAAGTCACGGTCCACTGATCCCACAGGTAGTGTTATTCTTTAGGGTATTGTCCGCCCATGGGCCCGTCACGAACCCTCCAGTCTCACCCCATGCCTGTGATACCTAGTTGATGGGCCATCACAGGTAAACATGAGCCCTGTTGGATAACATGTGTCCTCACACTTAACTAGCCCATGCTGTTTACCCCATGTGCCACTTAGCGTTGCGTCTTCTTGATTGTCACATTCAGGAGCAAAAAGTGTCCAATATATGCTGCTAATTGTATTGCAATTGCAATTTGACATAGCACAGATACAAATCAATATCTCAATGACTGTATGTGTGTGGTTGTTGAACTGATACTGGATTAATCATTACAATAACCATTTGCCCGGTTTGTTTAGGCATAACGTGAAGGTTGGGAGGTTGAATTGAGGACAGTCTGACATCTAGTGGACATCAGTGAAATGACATTGCTTATATCCAACAGGCCACTGGTATACTAAGATATTAAAAGCTTGGTCAGTTGTTGCAGTCTTTTCATGTCAAGCCCTCTTGAAGAAAAAATACACATCATTTGCCATCTCTTGATATTCCCAGCTTTTAGTGCGTTGCGGGGGTCAAATGTTTGAGTGGCAGAACTGACAGCAGAACTGACAGCAGAACTGACAGCAGAACTGTATTAACTCTTAACAGTGAAGTTCCATTCACACGTGCCATTTTTCTGTTTTATTCTTTCAAAAAACAGTCGCCTTGAAAATGATGGCAGAGGTGACAGTAATGACTGATGGCACAGACACAATCAAAGCCAAAGTGCCAAGTAAATGACATCCAAGTAGTGAAGGGTTTCTATGTTTAAAAAATGAATTCACTCATTTATTTTCTTCATCAGCTTATTCCTTTTTAAGGTCACGGGAGCTGGAGCCCAGCATGCATTGGGTGGAAGGCATGGAAACACCCTGGACAGGTTGCCAGTCCATCACAGGGTGAAATACAGATACGCAAAGCTGGAGATGATGTTTTGCATGTGGTTGTTGCCAGGATTTATGAGGTTTGCACATGTCAGCACAGCGAGTTTTTGTTTTTTATCAACGTAGGTTGTGCAGGGGTGCAGTCTGTGTTACACTGCATTCGCTTTTCTGAGGTTTCTTTGGTATTCAGCCATTTATTGGCGATTAGGCGATTACCTGCTAGCACAACTAAGGTAAATGGTAATAGAGCCAACATGCACAGGTAGATAACATACCAAAGATCCTGGGTGGAGTTTAATTATTTCTATTACAAATAATCAAATAATCTGAATCAGAGTTAGAATCCCTTTATCTGCCTTGTACAATAAATGTAAAGGAATTTGTCTCAGTGAATTTGGTTCAGTGAGGTTTTCTGGCTTTGTACTGTACAAAAATGATTGAAAAATGAAAAATTCATTCATTCATTCATGCATTCATTCGTTTGAGTGCAGTTCTAACTTGTGTCACACCTCTGCTTTACATCTATCGAGCGACTTGCAAAACAACTTATTTGTTGCTTGGCTGACTTTTACAATGTTAATAATTGCTGCAAATGTCTTTATGTCAATATAGTTACTATATAACTAGATTCAAGATTCAAGATTCAAGAAGTTTAATTGTCACATACACACACGAGGTGTGTAGTGAAATGCAAAGTGGCAATGCTCAGCAGAAATGTGCAAAATAACAGGTTCACACTATTTACAATAAACTAACACAATATTTACAATGTCACAGTTTTTAAGAGCTCTATATAAAAAACAACACAATATTTACAATAAGAGCACTTTATAAAAAAAAAAAAAAAAAAAAAATATATATATATATATAGTAAAAAAAAGGGAAAATTGTATGTATAATATAATATAAATTATAAATTATGTGTAGTCTTTACCTAAGTGTGTGTGTGTGCATAAGAGGGGCAGTGTGTGTGTCTTGGTGGGGGCCCTGGTGAGGTCGGAGTTCACAGTCCTGATGGCCTGAGGAAAGAAACTCCGTCTCAGTCTCTCTGTTTTGGCAGCGTGACTACGGAGGCGCTTGCCTGACCGCAGCAGCTGAAACAGTCCGTTGTTGGGGTGGTGAGGATCCTTCATGATCCTGCAGGCTCTGGTTCTGCACCTCCTGGTGTACAAGTCCTGCAGGGTGGGGAGTGTAGTTCCAATAGTGCGCTCAGCCGAACGCACTACTCTCTGCAGAGCCTTCCTGTCCTGAGCGGAGCTGCTGCCAAACCAGGCAGTGATGCTTCCTGTCAGGATGCTCTCTACAGCTCCAGAGTAGAAGGACTGAAGGATCCTCCGGGAGACTTTAAATTTCCTCAGTTGCCTGAGGTGGTAAAGGCGCTGCCTCGCCTTTCTCACCAGAGTGTCAGTGTGTGTGGACCATGTGAGATCTTCGGTGATGTGGACTCCCAGGTATTTATACCTGCTCACCCTCTCCACAGTATTCCCATTAATCCCCAGTGGTGAGTACGTCCTCTGTTGTTGTGTCCTCCTAAAGTCCACAATCAGCTCCTTAGTTTTGGTGACATTCAGGAGGAGGCTGTTGTCCTGGCACCAGAGTGACAGATCAGCAACTTCCTCCAGGTAGGCCTTCTCGTCGTTGTTGGAGATCAGGCCCACCACCACTGTGTCATCCGCAAACTTAATGATGGTGTTGGAGCTGAACCTGGCCACACAGTCATGTGTGTACAGGGAGTACAGTAGGGGGCTGAGGACGCAACCCTGGGGGGATCCTGTGTTCAGGGTGAGGGGGTTGGAGGTGTGTCTACCCACCCTGACCACCTGGGGCCTGGCGGTCAGGAAGTCCAGGATCCAGGCACACAGGGGGGGTGTTCAGTCCCAGCTCCATCAACTTGCCAGCCAGTCTGGTGGGGACTATGGTATTGAAAGCTGAACTATAGTCAATGAACAGCAGTCTCACATAGCCCCCCTTCCGGCTGTCCAGATGAGAGAGTGTGGTGTGCAGTACCTGGGAGACAGCATCATCCGTGGATCTGTTGGGACGATAAGCAAACTGCAGCGGGTCCATGGAGCAAGGGAGGAAGGCGCAGATGTAGTCCTTAATCAGCCTCTCGAAGCATTTCATGACCACCGAGGTGAGGGCCACCGGTCGGTAGTCATTCAAGCATGCTGGAGAAGCATTCTTGGGCACAGGGACAATAGTGGATCTCTTGAAGCAGGCGGGGACCACAGACTCAGCCAGGGAGATGTTGAATATAGTGGTGAACACTGGAGCTAGCTGATTAGCACAGGTCTTCAGTACTCGCCCAGATATGCCATCCGGACCAGCAGCTTTCCTGGTGTTCACCCTCGTCAGAGCCCTCCTCACACTGTGCTCGGTCACAGAGAGTGTGTGTTCATCCCCAGCGGTAGAACTCACTCCGGCTGCGCTAACGGTGATGTTGTTAGCCGGCGAGCTAGCGCTGTTGTTGCTAGCCTCAAACCGTGCATAGAATGAGTTCAGGTCCTCCGCTAGGGATGCGTCGGCACTCACAATTGCGGGGGGTCTGCCCTGGTAGTCCGTTATAGTCCGTAGCCCCTGCCATAGGCGTCTGGTGTCGCGCTGCTCCATCTGCGACTCCACTCTGTCCCTATACCTCCTCTTGGCCTCCTTCACCGCCCTTCTCAGTCCATAGGACGCTGCCTTGTGCTCGTCCATGTTGCCGGATACAAGACCGGAGTTATAGGCAGCAGTGCGGGCGTTCAAAGCGTCGCGGATGGATTTATCAACCCACGGTTTTTGGTTAGGAAAGGACCTAACTTTTACCGTCGGGACGATGGTGTCCACTAGCGTTGCTATGAAGCTCGTTACTACTTCCGTAAACTCGCTGACGTCCCTGGAACTGGATTGGAACATGTCCCAGTCGACGTCACGCAGAGCGTCCTGTAGCTCAGCCTCTGATTGGTCAGACCACCGCTTTACGTCCCTCGTCACTACCGCTTCCCGTACTATCCTTTGTTTATACTCCGGTAGCAGGAAAATGGCGGCATGGTCTGATTTGCCGAACGGAGGGAGAGAGACAGCCTTGTAGCCTCTCTTGAACGGCGTATAGCAGTGGTCCAACGTTCTTTCCCCTCTGGTAGCACACGTAATGTGCTGGTGAAAGTTCGGCATGACTTTTTTTAGGTTCGCCCTATTAAAGTCCCCAGCCACCACCATAGCCGCGTCGGGATGCTTGTTCTGATGCCGACATAACACATCATGTAGGTCCGATAGTGCTACGTCGGTGTCCGCTTGTGGTGGTATGTAGACGGCTGTGGTGATGACCGAGCTGAACTCCCGGGGAAGGTAGAATGGACGGCATGAGATAGTCAGATGTTCCAGGTTCGACGAGCAGGAACGAGAAAGAGTCTTAATGTCCTTGGGGTTGCACCACTTGTTGTTGGTCATGAAGCAAACCCCTCCACCCTTAGATTTGCCAGACTCTTCCGTTCTATCCGCACGGAAAACAGAGAAGGACTCGGTTGGGCATATGACTCGATCCGGCACCAGCGGGGTCAGCCATGTTTCCGTCAGACAAAAGACGTTACAATCCCTCATGTCCCGTTGGAATCTAATCCTCGCCCTAACATCATCCAACTTATTATCCAGAGACTGGACGTTAGCAAGAAGGATGCTGGGCAGAGGTGGACGGTGGGCTTGAACTCTCAGTCTGTTCCGAATTCCGCTCCGTTTTCCCCGATGTTTCCTCCTTCGTCTCCCCGTAGGTGAGTCTCCACTGTTGTTGTTGTGGCTCGCTCGTACTATCTCTGCCGGCCACGCTGGGTCGATGGGAAAAGTGGACAAAAACCTTTGTTTTGCGCAAAAGTTTATATCCAAAAGTGTGCTGCGTTCGTAGGATGTTAGTGCCGATGTGTTTGAGCAAAAAAATATATTAAAAACAAACACAAAAACTAAAAAAACGCACAATCTCCGCGGAGCTACCACGACGGCGTCTAGACACGGCTGCGCCATCATGTTCATATTGGGCAATGTTTGAACTTTTGTGTCACTGGCCCATATGGCTGAGGTTTTCCAATTCAGTTCAAATCCTTCAGCAATCAGTGACCTCAACACAACCCCAGAGTTGACACAGAGGTTTAGAAATTACTTCCCATCGTTTCCCCAGTGGAATAGTTCTGACCTGCCATAGTCAAGTCATTTGGAGTTGGATAGGTGACTGCTATTTTGTATTTTGTTCTTCCAGCCCAAATTGGTGGTCCTGTACGTGCTAACAATTCTAATTAATTCTTGCCTGTTTAGTCTACCTAAAGTGGCATTAAGTAATCTGTGACCTCTATCAACCTCTACTGGCGACCAGTAGGAATTGCAACAACATCAACAGGCCTCTGGCACAGTTAACGGTGGTAAAAAAAAACACATTTTCACAGTAGAGGCTCGTAAGCTACCTAAATAGAGCAGAGATCCAACAGAAGTGTCTAGTGAAGAGGTAATACATCACCATGCTAAATACTGGAATCACAATACTGTTTTATCATTTTCTTTTTTAGCCTTCGTAGCTGAAATGTGTTGTCATTCAATACTAGCACCTCCTCTGCAGTTAAAAAAAGGGAGTAGGTGCGGGGTCGCAGGAAAAAAATTACTTATTGCACCTTTAAGGATTAGAGTTTCTCATAATTTGCAGCACTATCTACTGACAACTCTCTAACTTCATGTACTGCCTCGGAATTCCTCATGTTTAACGGAGGATTGCAGATAGTAGGAGGACCAGTGACTAAGTGCCCCTTTCTCCTCCATCACAACCCCACATGCAGAACCTTATTGGAAACCCAACATCTCTCTCTCTAGTCTTGTCTTGTCTACTGCATGGCAAGGTCAAAGTGCCGGTTTTCCCTGAAGGGGAGTTTGTCTGTTTAAAACACAGAGAAAGCAGTCTTGAAAAGCCTATTTAAAAAAGATGAAAAACCTTTCTGAGTGGTTTACCCACTAAGCACAAAGTGCAGACATGCAGGCAGATAGGCTAAACTAAGCCAGAGGCAAAAAAACCCCCCACTAAAGATGGATGGCTTACTTAAAGCTGCAGCTTCTGGTTTATTCTTTATTTTCCCTTTAGAGTAACTTCCAAGAGTAAGCATCACAGTTCTGACTGATTCATTTTCATGAAATTTCCCTGAGTTATCAAATTCCAGCATGAGCTGAAGCGAGAATATTGTTTTCAGCTTTAGACAAGGATTTATCAAAATGTATTTTTTTGTTGAATTGTAAAAATTTCTATGAAAAATACTGTGTATAGAGGAAAAAAATTAAAAGTCAAAATGTTTAAATCTAAAATATCACATACAATATAAATGACAAAGATATAATTTGGTAGCCACATCTAGTTGAAATTGAAAGAACTAGGAGAAACAGCCTTATTTTTAGCTTTGGGCCCCAATGCATTTTTGACTTTATCGAATGGGTTTTGAAAGTTAAAATCAGCAGCAATATGTAAAGTGATATGTATAGTCTTCTGTCTATAGATACTATGTCTTGTACTGTTCCTTTGCGCTGTTGTCCATCTGTGTCAGTACTGTGATGCTCCAAGGCCTTAATCACATAGGCCACTTTTTTCTCTGTCTGATAACAAATGCCCTTTACTTGAAAACAACAGAAAAGAGGGGCAGGCACATTCAAAAATGCATCCTACGTGATGACAGCTTCATTGTGTCCTTTCCTGTACGGGAAATATTCTATAAAATAAGTGATGAATCAAAAATTAAAAAACTGTTTGCAGTTTATGACAACACTGTCAGTTGCGATTTCTGGGTATTGAAATCTTGAATCATTAGGGGGATAGAGTTGCCAACTGTGTCCATATGATAAAACCCCCCAATCTATGCACAACTGTGCACTTAAAGTATGTGCACCCACCACACACGCATACACCACACACCAACCCCACACACACACACACACTTGTAAAAACCCTTTCCCCTCACTTGTTTTCTTGGGTATGTTTAGACAGTCTGTTGGGTAATTCAGAAAGGGGATTTTTCTGATTGCCTTAATCTGCTGCATGGTTCTTTGGCACATGGCTTTAGCACAGTGTGATGTCCAGATACTGGTGGAGCTATCACACTTGCAAAACCTACCTGACTCTCTAGGGATTTTAGACGTAGAACTTTGCTGAGGTTAAATGTTAAAAACAACATTTGTAGTACTGTTTATGTGTCTCTATCGGTATAGTTTTCACTCTGATATGGGTACGGGCTCTTCCACTTTGATGAAGACAATTAGATACAGTCGAGCAAAGTCAGACCGACGTGTCCCGCGGAGAGAGAGGGGAGGCGGCGCCTTCAAAACAAAGGAGGTTAGGAATTAGTCACTGCCCCTGCCTTCTTTTCTAATGAGCGCCGTTACGTAACCGCAGAAATCGGTCTGAAAATAAACCGGCTGCTGTTCGCCCAGGCTCGCCCGGAGACGGAGGGAAACGATCGAGTTACTTGCAGATGAGTGCATGAAATTAAGGAATTAAGTCTAGGAAACCTGGACTTTGCTGCCAGATCAGTAATCCGAGTGGGCTTGATGAATTCCGGTAGTTTACCCATTTTCAGTTTACAGGCCACAAAATTTTAGGTGAAGGTTTCATATGAATCACTTCCCTCACCCACACAAATTGACATGAGAGTCTGAAAATCTGACACTTTTTCCCTTTGTCATCCTCCTAATACTGAAGGGGAAAAGATTTACACGATTGAACCCAAATCTGCACCTAGCTTGTCATAGCAATACAAGAGGAAAGGGGGAGCCACTGCCAAATTTGGGTTTTCCCTTTTCCGTGACTGAAAGGCAGTGTTGTGCTGCTACTGGGGTTTTGGGGCCGGGGTTGTGAGGTTTGGACTGACCATTCGGATGTTGCCAAGCGTGGCCGGAAACTGGCAGAGCGAATTGAAACCTCAGTGACATTTCCAACCATTTTGCTGAAAGCCCAGAGCTGCTTTTTTCCCCCTCCCTCTCTGTTCCGCATCTCTTGGGCTTGCTTCTCTAAGCTTTTTCTTTAAAGTCAAACATACCCCTTCAAACTTTCCCCCATACCGTTAATAGATTATTAGCTGCAACGTCTCGTTCAGCACCTGAAATACAGACTGGAAAAAACGTTGGTGTTTAACTGAGCATTTCAAAGTTGTTTCTGATGATTGCGTACATCGGAGCCAAATTGGCAGACGAGCCAGCCACAACGAGTTGAAATGGCGGAAATAACGAGCAGGAAATGATTTAGCATTATAGATCAAGTGCAATGTAGGGATTTCTAATGTAATTTTTCCCAGTTCATAGCCAGTTCTTAGCCCTGACACGCCAAGCTGACCGTCTGTGGCCGTCCATCGGCCTTAGTTTTTCCGGTGTGGGCCCGCACCGTTGCCCTAGTTGGCCCATGGCGGCGGTTGTTCGGCTTAAGCGATACAGTGCACGAGAAGAGAAATGGAAGTGAGCAAAGCAAGCAAACGACACTCTCAAGACAGAACACACAGAAGGCAACTGACAATGCCAGTGCCAGTTGCAACTTTTTACCAGACATATTGAATTCTTCCATTAGTATAAAAAAACCGTTTAAGTGGCGAGCAAACTCTACTTTGTTGTATTTCCGCAATCCCGGGTCTTCCCGGGTTTTTTTTTTTGAATTACGAATACAGACTACTGCCACCTCTCGTATGGGAGGATGTCGGCCCGTCAGCTGGCCCTCGGCTTTAGTCTTTGTTAGTGCAACTTTTACAGGTGATGTGAGGCGCCGCAAATCGATCTGACATTCGGGGCTAGTTCTTTGACGTTGGCTTGGTGTGTTCGGGCCTTTAGTGGGGTTGAGAGGACACGTAAACGTCATTGCACTTCTGGGGTTTGGCCACTCTGTCGGAAGCAGAGGCATCGAATTCTATGCCCAAAAAAGACAGTGCAAGCCACAGGTTAACAACAGAGACGTCTCTCTCTGTCATTCTGTCTCTGCCCAAAGAAAATAATACGCCTGTTGGAGATAAGGAGAGGAGAGAGGACCTGTAAACGATGGCGTTATTTCATTTTAAGCAGCCTACATTGCTTTCAACAGATGCCAAGGCAAACATCTTCCCTGCAGCCCCCGCCCATTAGCCTTTCCCCGCCGTGACCAATCAGAGCATTCGTCAAAAAACTCTGCGTATCATTTACACAGTACTTAGCAGCATTGGATTTCTAAAATGGTTTGGATTTGTTGATAGGGAGAGTTAAAACAAATGTCCCCGACACTGACTGAAACTTCATGACAATTGGCCCTTTCAATTCAAGCCTCGGAGTATGAAAAGAAGTAATCCAGGGGCTCCAAGGATGGCTGTTTGCTTGTGGATAATGAGCAAGGTATCCACTTCTACGGGACAAAGACACAGTAAACACTGCTGTTCAAATTAAAGCCGGACTGTACGACACTATATCTATCACCTGTTATCTTTTACCTCTAGCGAGCAGCAAAAACATTTATCGCTTGTGAAACTGCTCTGTTTTCTCAGAGGTTTTCGCCGGGTCGAAGGCCCCGCCATTTCCTTCTCTTCTTTGCTACTGTTGACTGGTAGACTTTGCTAAAAATAGAATAATGAGACAATTTTGAGTTTTACATTACAGTCCTAGGCTTAATGGGCTGACAAGGCCAACCATGTACAGTTGCCCCCCATAATCCCTCTGACACTCCATAACCTCACTGTCAGCTGTTGGTACTGCTTACCGTTTCGCCATGGCAACCCACACCCGGTACACAGCCCCCAACAGGTTGCACCCCATAGCTAAAATTTGTGAATGCTTGGCATAGTATTTGTTGGATATGCGTAAAACGCTCGGTGACCAACCACAGGGTTTCTCTTTCGGTATTTGAGGGATTGCATTCCACATGCAAGGCTTTGTTCCCAATAACTCTGGAATTTTACACCGAGAAAAAAGGAGTGTTTGATGAAAGGAAAAGAAAAAATGCATTATGCTATCTGTATCATTGACAAAGGCTGAAATGGCCTAGTGAGGGCAACTCCCAGGAAAACTCCTTGCATGTTTAAATCTTCCTCATAGCAATGCTCTTATCCGATCCGACGACACAAGTGAACCAAAATGAAAAAAACAATGGAGAAACAAATTGGAAACAACGTGAAATAGATACAACACTAAAGATAGAAAAATGAAAAAATAAAAATTATTTAAACCTCAAGTTTACCTGCTTTCCATTTGCAGAATAGAGTGTTATCACCTTTTTAGGCTGAAAACAATTGTAAATCGTGTAAATTCATGGGGTCTTTTAAGCAAACGAGCACACATGAACGCCTTTCTGAAAATAGAATTGTCTGTTGTTCATATCGGCGGTTGTGGCGCCTATATTGGCCTGTGATGATGGTCGCAGACTTTGAGGTCATAGTTTACCACCTGTTTTTTTCGCCATTAACATCATTGGTTGAAAGTTTTCAGAATGATTATGAAACTGGCCTATTTAAGATTTGTGAAAAAGCAATATTTACCTTCTTCCCATACGATGCTCCCATTCTGCAGCGTCCGCAATACAGGATTTCTTTTCTTTTCTTTTTTCCCTGCACTGCTTCATTCTTTGCGTTCTCTTGTTTTAGCACTTCCACTGTTATGGTCGATCCGGAGCCTCCCCCCACCTCCTCCCGCCTGGCACCCTGACAGCCACCAGGGTCAGCTCAATCTTTAAGTAGAGGCGGTCCGGCCCGCTCTTACAAGCCGTGCCACAAAACCAAAATATTTACTTGCTTTCCTAAGAGAAGGCCGTGCTTCACAGTCTGCCTAATGGTGCATGGAAAGGGAGAGTGTGTGTGTATGTGTGTGTAAGAGGCCAAACTGGCCTATCTGAAGAGAGCTAGAAGAGCAGGACCCTTCCACCCACCTGTTTCTGCCTGACTCCCTGCTCTTACCCATGAGGAGTTAAGGTGGTATGGTGGTTTATGGAAATTTGCTAGTGACAGGAAGGGAAGAGAGAGAGAGAGAGAGGGGAGAGAGGAGAGAGAGAAGAAAAGAGAGAGAGAGGAGAGAGAAGAGAGAGAGAGAGAGAGAGAGGGGAGAGAGAGAGGAGAGAGAGGAGAGAGAGGAGAGAGAGAGAGAGAGTAGAGAGAGAGAGAGGAGGAGAGAGAGAAGGAGAGAGAGAGAGAGAAAAGGGGGGAGAGAGAGGAGAGAGAGAGAGAGAGGAGAGAGAGAGAGAGAGAGAGAGAGAGAGAGAGAGAGAGGAGAGTGAGAGAGAGAGAGAGAGAGAGAGAGAGGGGAACTAGTCATCCATAGATGAAGGTATATGGTCTGTTTGCTGTTTTATTTTTTTTGTTTGCTCTTGGGAATCCTATTGTTTGTCTATGGATGCTAGTTGTTTGTTTAAGCTCTACACCATACAATTTAAAAGCACTAAGCGTGGTCAGGCAAACTAGGGTTTGACTGATAATCAGTCCAATTAAACTTTATTTATATTGCACATTTTGTACATTAAGATGCAATGCAATGCACTTCACATCAAATACACACGTACACAGATTCAACGTGGAGGAAGGTAAAATATTGAAATGAATACAATAAAAAGATTAAATGAAGAGATACAAAGTGATACAAATTTTAAAATAAATTAAAAATAAATAAATTAATAAGTAATAACAGGTTTTTGAATGCTGATATTGATTTTTTTGTATTGGAAGAATTAAAAAAACAACAACAAGTATTCAGTGTTTCCCCCCATAATTGTATTCTTGTCAGGGTGGAAAAGCCTCTGAAGAAACATTTACACAATAAGACACTTACACCTCTCCATTGAATCCAAGATAATCCCACTACTAATACTACACTCAAAGAAATATTTCAGTCCATTTTGTAAGGTTTATGCATTTCAATTCTATGACAAATTTCCATTAAACTATATTAAGTAATTTGTATTAAATTTCAAGTGTTATCATTTATGAAATTATATTACATAAAACTTAAATGCATTGCATTTATTATTTAAAATTTGTGTAAATTAATTTTCATAAAGCCAATGCATATGAAATGTGTTAGTTTTATAAGGGTCTAAATGACAAATTTCCATCAAACTGAAATTATTAAACTATACACTAACTATTAAACTCCCATTTGTGAAAATACAGTTAACATCGATTTACACGGCACTTATCAAGGTGATTAGGCCAAAGTGCTCTAGTACAGTACAGTTTCCAAACGGAATACTGCCCAGAATAATGTGGCAATGTCTGAAAACTCAATGACCAAACCCATGACAAAAGGATGCAAAAATGTTTTCTGAACTGTATACTAATAGTCAAAAAGTGACCCCAGTACCCATAAACAGTTGAAGCTTACATTTTCAATTTCAACAAAAAACAATTATTGTTTAATCAAAATGGGTAGTCGCTGTTAAATAACAGGACAATGAAATTCAGCGAAATGTGCAGATTTTAAGCTTCAAATGTTTTAATATTTATACCTGCTAATAGTGATATGCCCACACTCTTGCACTGCCACATTCATACCTGCAGACAAATTACAAACCTGTACAGTGAAAATTCAGAGGATTCAAATAATTATCAAACTGGTACTAAATTATTATACATACCATGAACAGAGGTTGCTGAATTTACAGTTCCCATGCAGCAGAGTTATTTTTCTGGGGTCTGTGTGAGAAAAAAAAATGTACAGGGTTAGCTAACCGCAGCTACCTAGAAACCAACTCCTTAATCTAACAAGCATTTCTTTGACATGTTAAAAAGTTGCCTATTCACGGAACAATATGTCTGTAGAAAAGATACTTAAATTTGTATAATTTTCTAGCTGACATTAGGCTAATGTGCAGCTAGAATGTTGTGGACCTCAATGTATTATAAACCAAGTAAACTAACCTAGCCAGATAGCTAGCCAACCTAGCCAAGATAGCAAGCTAACCTACTTGATAATTAAATTATTTAGTAAACCTACAATGGTGACAGGTCTTAAAACGCTACGAGTTGTAGTATGTTCACCCTTGTTCCACATTTTCTCACCGACAAATGCAATTTTAGCAAATTGGGAGTATGATAATTGAACATGGCTAGCTAGCTCACACTAAGCACATGATGGTCACAAACCATAATGTTGACAACAATTCCAGTAGGAAAAAGCTATACATGTCAATTCAAGTTCATATTAGGCTGTAATTTAAAAGATTAGATAAAAAATGTGATGATCTTACCTGTCCACTTCAGAAAACGTCCAGAATCGAGTGAGCCATTGTCGGTGATGTCATCATGTGCATGCGTACTGCGTGATTTATTTGAGCCTATGAAACCTAATGAAACAATTATTCATTCATTTTATGATTCAATTGAGTTAGTATTAAACCAAACATTTTTTTGTTGGTTCTATTATAATATTTTCTTGAAACTGTGCTTATTTGAATACAATTAACATAATATTTTTTCTTAATACCTAAGAGGGTCAATGATCATTTTTTTGAGTGTACTACAACTACTATTAACCACTACCTAGTCCATAATCCAGAGTACTGAACCATTACCACTAAGTGACATTTCCCTTTGATTAACATTTAGTTTTGTAACATGCATTACTTAGTGTTCTGCCCCAACTAGTGTCTGTCTCGGGCATTTGATGGCTTTACGGGAATAAAATTTCCCTACACAATTAGGGGACCAAATTTTAAAAAAAGCTTTGGTTGAAAGGGGTGTAAACCTGTAGTCCAATTAGGTCAATTCTGGAACTGATATGATGAATGACCTGGGCAAGCGGCACATTCACGGATGCTGAATCAATCAGTCACACACAGTTCAATAGCCTTCCTGAAAGCCAGTTTTGCCACATATACATAACAACCCTAACTGTCAATATGTAGCACCATGTGGTGGGACATTTAAAGGATTACGATGGCGGGAACCCGATGGCAACAGCCGCATGGGTTTCTAGCTCCTCAAAAACTGAACATATTTCTGTTATAAGGTCAATTGTCTAATGAAAAAAAAACCTAGTTATGCTCCTCAGACACATTAGAAGTAATTTTAGCCAGTTTTCTGTTCAACATTTTTAATATTGCCTTCAATATCAGGTCATGTACAAGCTGTTTATTTATTTCCTAGGATCAAAAATGTTAGCAACTATGTGGATTAGCTGTCGCTTTACATGGAAAAAACAACAGATCAGTGTGTGCCGAATGGCCCTCAAAGATTGAGACAAGGAGGCCCAATGCAAGGTCTGCAATGGTCCAAGCAACCAACCATGCTGCAAGCTGGACACACACAACACACACACACACAGAACAACCAAAAAATCAGTTCAGTTCAGCTAAAACTTGTTACTACAAAATGTTCGATTAAATTGAGCTTTGCATATAATTCATTCTTGTATTGAGTGTATTAGTGTAAAAATGCACCATTGTGCCACATAGGCCTTTTTCATTATACCTTTATTCTCCACTTCAAATATAATTTTTTAAGTAAAAATGTCATTACAGTAGTTATAGACCTCATAAAAAACAACAATATTTTGCTATACTCCTATTTTATGTGCTATTTTTCTTTGCTGTTTCCCAAGGATATCCAATCACACTGCAACCTTTGACATGTCACCACAACAAGGACTTCCCCATTATACAACAACAACAACAAAAAGGTTCACAGTAAGGTCACAGAATATACAACAACAAATAGTCTGAAATGTAAATGAATTGCGATACGGCACGCAGCTCCAAAACCGTCACTATCTACAAAGGCAGCAGACATTGAATCCTAATGGACAGTGAAATGGAAAACTGATTGAATGTAGTGGAATTAATGAGACATCCGGAGATAATTTTAGATATATAATATTAGAGGTTGCATTTGTTTGGCAGTGCACTTGAGTGAATGAGGACAAGCATTCACACATTCAGAAAGTCACAAAAACACTGAATCTTTCCTTGTGGGCACCTCAAATGGACTACATTGATTTTCTATCCTAATCTAATTTTAACCCTAAACCCAAATCTTAACCCCAAACTAGGTTTGAGTCAGGCCAGGACCTCTGTCGCATGTCAACCCCCCCTCTCTCCATCTTTCCTGTCACTATTCAACTATCAAATCACATTAAGCAAAACAATTCTAATCTGAACCCAAATTCAAATCCGAAACTGTGAGGCCCAGCCAAAATATCCTCACTCCAGTCTAAAACGGGTTCACACAAGGATAGAGTGTGCATATACACACCCACATGCACGCACGCACGCATCACGCAACACACACACACCGACACGCACACGCACACACAAATGTAGTTGGATCATGCTGCTTCAAATTAAATGTAGCTGTGGGACAACACAGTCCTTTCATGACAGTGGCTTCAGGAGATTTTCAAAGATGGGCGGTGGGGTCCTGCTTATAAAATAATCATCAACATTTGCAAACAGTCTATAATAACAAAGGCATAGTTTAGTGCATTCTCTCTTTGCTGTGTGTGGTGTGTTAGCTCCAGTATTTTTTTAACCTTATTTTCAGCAATCCTCTTTTCAGCAATGCCCCCTTCTCCCAAAAACCCCAAAAAA